>JARJCN010000121.1:0-121016 GCA_029282135.1 Mycena belliarum | reverse complement strand
CCACGCATCGAGCATCGCTACCCGGCCGGCCATTCTCATCTCAAATACGCCCTGCGCCTCTGCCCTGTGCCCCAATCTCCTTCCGGCCCACGCTCAATCAGATTCCCCTCGAAAATCCGCTCCCGGTGGTATACAAACTTGTCTGGATCACATCTCCCAGTTATGGATACCTCTGGTACGCCGCTGATGTTTTGAACCAAGTCAGTCTAGTCTAACACATCTCTTAGGAAACTGTCTCATTCTCCGATACATTCCTTGGTTGACACACCCTTTGTCTTGTCCTATTTCCCTGGTATATCCGATCGATGTCTGGATTTGTCAAGAAAAATACTTGTTGGGCGAGATCGGCTAAGTCTTGATATCCCGAACCTATATCATCTGAAAGTCCTTTGAAAACTGACTGATTATCCATCTTGACTTGGCCCGATACATTGCCCGTTGAGTTGATTTGATATTTCTGTTTAATTAATCATTGATCGAATCTCAGCCAAAAATACTCCCTGTGCCAGCGCGTGTGACCGTGGGGACTTGGGACTTCTCGAGGTTGAATCCCTTTCAAAAATGATTGATTCTATATATTAAACATTGTGCTGTGCCTTGTCCGTTACCTGATGAATCACCGCTTTTGTCTGTGTCTGGAAAAAACAAATCACTCTTGCGGGGGACCATTGTCTCCTGTTATTCATTTGCGGACTATGTGGGATCGGTATCCATATCGTAACTGGTATTACCACCGGCTGCTCTACTATGCTAACCCAGCATCACACGGCTGCTATCCTATCTCCATTATTACACTCCGAATCCGTCTGTCTGGAAAAATTTACTTTAACCGAGACTCGGTGGTGGTATTACACCGCTGCCTAACTTGGCTAACCCAGTATCACACGGCTGCTCTCTGTCTCCCGTCATGACACTTCCAAATCCCCCTGGAGTAACTTACTATGACCGAGCCTTGTGTCTGGTATCAGACGGCAGATGCGCGCTTGACCGCCGCCTTGTGTGAGACACACCGAAGAGTGTCATTCTGATCAGTGACTTGTGTGCCTGATGCCTTGAAGCCAAAACCGTTGAAAGTGATTGACTTCTTTGAGCCAGATTATCAGATGCGCGCTGACTCTGTACACTTGAGATGTTCAAGCGAAGAACGTGAAATTGGTGAGATCGGGCAATGGATCGAGTCCTCATTCTCACCTGTCG
Source organism: Mycena belliarum (assembly GCA_029282135.1). NCBI lineage: Eukaryota > Fungi > Basidiomycota > Agaricomycetes > Agaricales > Mycenaceae > Mycena > Mycena belliarum. The sequence continues at coordinate 119,819 of JARJCN010000121.1, read as the reverse complement.
GAGTATACTAACGACTTGAGTGTGTCAATGTAACAGAAGGCAAGTCCAACAAGTTCAAAGTGGTCAATAATACTTGATTCGGACTTCATTCTGGCAGCGCATTACGCACCACAAGGCCAATAACCTTCAACCGGTCAATGATACTATTCAGTTTCACCTGAGTTGATAGACCAAGTCACTGTTGCCACAAGTCGGAATGTTCCGTTGAGTCGAATCATTCCAGTAACGTAGCAGAAGACACCCTTCAAGCTGGTCAATGATCCTACCGATTTTGACTTGGGCTGACATCAATTGACAAACACGAGTCCTTTTCTACGCTCCGATCCTCCGCCGCACTCTCACCGCTTGTCCGATCTCCGCTGTCTCTTCGCACACTTCCGTTTCTCATTGAATAACACAGTATTCACGTCTCTGACATGCTCTTGTCACGCTCCCATCCCACGCATCGCTCCCGCCGGCCATTCTCAATCAAATACGCCCTGCGCCTCTGCCCTGTGCCCCAATCTCTTCCGGCCCACGCTCAATCAGATTCCCCTCGAAAATCCGCTCCCGGTGGTATACAACTTGTCTGGATCACATCTCCCAGTTATGGATACCTCTGGTACGCCGCTGATGTTTTGACCAAGTCAGTCTAGTCTAACACATCTCTTAGGAACTGTCTCATTCTCCGATACCTTCCTTGGTTGACACACCCTTTGTCTTGTCCTATTTCCCTGGTATATCCGATCGATGTCTGGATTTGTCAAGAAAAATACTTGTTGGGCGAGATCGGCTAAGTCTTGATATCCCGAACCTATATCATCTGAAAGTCCTTTGAAAACTGACTGATTATCCATCTTGACTTGGCCCGATACATTGCCCGTTGAGTTGATTTGATATTTCTGTTTAATTAATCATTGATCGAATCTCATCCAAAAATACTCCCTGTGCCAGCGCGTGTGACCGTGGGGACTTGGGACTTCTCTAGGTTGAATCCCTTTCAAAAATGATTGATTCTATATATTAACATTGTGCTGTGCCTTGTCCGTTACCTGATGAATCACCGCTTTTGTCTTTGTCTGGAAAAACAAATCACTCTTGCGGGGGACCATTGTCTCCTGTTATTCATTTGCGGACTATGTGGGATCGGTATCCATATCGTAACTGGTATTACCCGGCTGCTCTACTATGCTAACCCAGCATCACACGGCTGCTATCCTATCTCCCATTATTACACTCCGAATCCGTCTGTCTGGAAAAATTTACTTTAACCGAGACTCGGTGGTGGTATTACACCGCTGCCTAACTTGGCTAACCCAGTATCACACGGCTGCTCTCTGTCTCCCGTCATGACACTTCCAAATCCCCCTGGAGTAACTTACTATGACCGAGCCTTGTGTCTGGTATCAGACGGCAGATGCGCGCTTGACCGCCGCCTTGTGTGAGACACACCGAAGAGTGTCATTCTGATCAGTGACTTGTGTGCCTGATGCCTTGAAGCCAAACCGTTGAAAGTGATTGACTTCTTTGAGCCAGATTATCAGATGCGCGCTGACTCTGTACACTTGAGATGTTCAAGCGAAGAACGTGAAATTGGTGAGATCGGGCAATGGATCGAGTCCTCATTCTCACCTGTCGGAGTATACTAACGACTTGAGTGTGTCAATGTAACAGAAGGCAAGTCCAACAAGTTCAAAGTGGTCAATAATACTTGATTCGGACTTCATTCTGGCAGCGCGTTACGCACCACAAGGCCAATAACCTTCAACCGGTCAATGATACTATTCAGTTTCACCTGAGTTGATAGACCAAGTCACTGTTGCCACAAGTCGGAATGTTCCGTTGAGTCGAATCTGACTTCATTCCAGTAACGTAGCAGAAGACACCCTTCAAGCTGGTCAATGATCCTACCGATTTTGACTTGGGCTGACATCAATTGACAAACACGAGTCCTTTTCTACGCTCCGATCCTCCGCCGCACTCTCACCGCTTGTCCGATCTCCGCTGTCTCTTCGCACACTTCCGTTTCTCATTGAATAACACAGTATTCACGTCTCTGACATGCTCTTGTCACGCTCCCATCCCACGCATCGCTCCCGCCGGCCATTCTCATCAAATACGCCCTGCGCCTCTGCCCTGTGCCCCAATCTCTTCCGGCCCACGCTCAATCAGATTCCCCTCGAAAATCCGCTCCCGGTGGTATACAACTTGTCTGGATCACATCTCCCAGTTATGGATACCTCTGGTACGCCGCTGATGTTTTGACCAAGTCAGTCTAGTCTAACACATCTCTTAGGAACTGTCTCATTCTCCGATACCTTCCTTGGTTGACACACCCTTTGTCTTGTCCTATTTCCCTGGTATATCCGATCGATGTCTGGATTTGTCAAGAAAAATACTTGTTGGGCGAGATCGGCTAAGTCTTGATATCCCGAACCTATATCATCTGAAAGTCCTTTGAAAACTGACTGATTATCCATCTTGACTTGGCCCGATACATTGCCCGTTGAGTTGATTTGATATTTCTGTTTAATTAATCATTGATCGAATCTCATCCAAAAATACTCCCTGTGCCAGCGCGTGTGACCGTGGGGACTTGGGACTTCTCTAGGTTGAATCCCTTTCAAAAATGATTGATTCTATATATTAACATTGTGCTGTGCCTTGTCCGTTACCTGATGAATCACCGCTTTTGTCTTTGTCTGGAAAAACAAATCACTCTTGCGGGGGACCATTGTCTCCTGTTATTCATTTGCGGACTATGTGGGATCGGTATCCATATCGTAACTGGTATTACCCGGCTGCTCTACTATGCTAACCCAGCATCACACGGCTGCTATCCTATCTCCCATTATTACACTCCGAATCCGTCTGTCTGGAAAAATTTACTTTAACCGAGACTCGGTGGTGGTATTACACCGCTGCCTAACTTGGCTAACCCAGTATCACACGGCTGCTCTCTGTCTCCCGTCATGACACTTCCAAATCCCCCTGGAGTAACTTACTATGACCGAGCCTTGTGTCTGGTATCAGACGGCAGATGCGCGCTTGACCGCCGCCTTGTGTGAGACACACCGAAGAGTGTCATTCTGATCAGTGACTTGTGTGCCTGATGCCTTGAAGCCAAACCGTTGAAAGTGATTGACTTCTTTGAGCCAGATTATCAGATGCGCGCTGACTCTGTACACTTGAGATGTTCAAGCGAAGAACGTGAAATTGGTGAGATCGGGCAATGGATCGAGTCCTCATTCTCACCTGTCGGAGTATACTAACGACTTGAGTGTGTCAATGTAACAGAAGGCAAGTCCAACAAGTTCAAAGTGGTCAATAATACTTGATTCGGACTTCATTCTGGCAGCGCGTTACGCACCACAAGGCCAATAACCTTCAACCGGTCAATGATACTATTCAGTTTCACCTGAGTTGATAGACCAAGTCACTGTTGCCACAAGTCGGAATGTTCCGTTGAGTCGAATCTGACTTCATTCCAGTAACGTAGCAGAAGACACCCTTCAAGCTGGTCAATGATCCTACCGATTTTGACTTGGGCTGACATCAATTGACAAACACGAGTCCTTTTCTACGCTCCGATCCTCCGCCGCACTCTCACCGCTTGTCCGATCTCCGCTGTCTCTTCGCACACTTCCGTTTCTCATTGAATAACACAGTATTCACGTCTCTGACATGCTCTTGTCACGCTCCCATCCCACGCATCGCTCCCGCCGGCCATTCTCATCAAATACGCCCTGCGCCTCTGCCCTGTGCCCCAATCTCTTCCGGCCCACGCTCAATCAGATTCCCCTCGAAAATCCGCTCCCGGTGGTATACAACTTGTCTGGATCACATCTCCCAGTTATGGATACCTCTGGTACGCCGCTGATGTTTTGACCAAGTCAGTCTAGTCTAACACATCTCTTAGGAACTGTCTCATTCTCCGATACCTTCCTTGGTTGACACACCCTTTGTCTTGTCCTATTTCCCTGGTATATCCGATCGATGTCTGGATTTGTCAAGAAAAATACTTGTTGGGCGAGATCGGCTAAGTCTTGATATCCCGAACCTATATCATCTGAAAGTCCTTTGAAAACTGACTGATTATCCATCTTGACTTGGCCCGATACATTGCCCGTTGAGTTGATTTGATATTTCTGTTTAATTAATCATTGATCGAATCTCATCCAAAAATACTCCCTGTGCCAGCGCGTGTGACCGTGGGGACTTGGGACTTCTCTAGGTTGAATCCCTTTCAAAAATGATTGATTCTATATATTAACATTGTGCTGTGCCTTGTCCGTTACCTGATGAATCACCGCTTTTGTCTTTGTCTGGAAAAACAAATCACTCTTGCGGGGGACCATTGTCTCCTGTTATTCATTTGCGGACTATGTGGGATCGGTATCCATATCGTAACTGGTATTACCCGGCTGCTCTACTATGCTAACCCAGCATCACACGGCTGCTATCCTATCTCCCATTATTACACTCCGAATCCGTCTGTCTGGAAAAATTTACTTTAACCGAGACTCGGTGGTGGTATTACACCGCTGCCTAACTTGGCTAACCCAGTATCACACGGCTGCTCTCTGTCTCCCGTCATGACACTTCCAAATCCCCCTGGAGTAACTTACTATGACCGAGCCTTGTGTCTGGTATCAGACGGCAGATGCGCGCTTGACCGCCGCCTTGTGTGAGACACACCGAAGAGTGTCATTCTGATCAGTGACTTGTGTGCCTGATGCCTTGAAGCCAAACCGTTGAAAGTGATTGACTTCTTTGAGCCAGATTATCAGATGCGCGCTGACTCTGTACACTTGAGATGTTCAAGCGAAGAACGTGAAATTGGTGAGATCGGGCAATGGATCGAGTCCTCATTCTCACCTGTCGGAGTATACTAACGACTTGAGTGTGTCAATGTAACAGAAGGCAAGTCCAACAAGTTCAAAGTGGTCAATAATACTTGATTCGGACTTCATTCTGGCAGCGCATTACGCACCACAAGGCCAATAACCTTCAACCGGTCAATGATACTATTCAGTTTCACCTGAGTTGATAGACCAAGTCACTGTTGCCACAAGTCGGAATGTTCCGTTGAGTCGAATCTGACTTCATTCCAGTAACGTAGCAGAAGACACCCTTCAAGCTGGTCAATGATCCTACCGATTTTGACTTGGGCTGACATCAATTGACAAACACGAGTCCTTTTCTACGCTCCGATCCTCCGCCGCACTCTCACCGCTTGTCCGATCTCCGCTGTCTCTTCGCACACTTCCGTTTCTCATTGAATAACACAGTATTCACGTCTCTGACATGCTCTTGTCACGCTCCCATCCCACGCATCGCTCCCGCCGGCCATTCTCATCAAATACGCCCTGCGCCTCTGCCCTGTGCCCCAATCTCTTCCGGCCCACGCTCAATCAGATTCCCCTCGAAAATCCGCTCCCGGTGGTATACAACACTTCATGGTTCTGTGACGTTGCCACTCGACCTTCCGCTGAATTGGCCTTCTCAGTTATATTGCTGCACCTCCTGGTTTTTGTCCAATATTCTGGGCCCAGCTATCTCACAGTGTTCCAGCATGACCATAACTGACCCACCACATATGACAGGCCCCCACCTGAGCCACAGAGCTCGCAGAAGGGCCCATCAGTTTTTGATGTCCGGATTATCTTACCGCCACCTTCCAAGTGTATGTGACCTCATGTAGTCAGTCAATCTTATTTCTTAATCACCTATGAAGATTAATTAGGGCAAGCATACATCCGAACAACTCCCACGTGCAGGAATATTCCCGAGAATTCCCCCTGCTAACTCTTCCCCCAAACGACCTACAAAATTGGCAGTGAGCAGCAAGTGTCACCTGTAGGCTCCTCTCGTTGAGATCGACGGCCTGCTGCCCTCGTAGAAGGGCCCCGTCGCCGACCAGTCCGTCCGGCCCAAAATGGTCCTTCGAACCCAAAGCAAATGGTGTTGTAGTTCGAGATACACAGTCTTGAATCAATCAATAGATAGCCTGTATCAGGGGTGGAGCCTTACTTACCATGGCTGCCAATGACTAGGACGATCGAGCGGAATAGTTTGGAGTGCAGGTGGAATCCGGAGCCGCATATGGTTGAAGGTCTTTTGAAGAGGCAGTGCCTCGGCCGCCTATTACTTCAGGTCTGGCAGGGATAGTGCAGCCGAAATGAGTTCTGTTTCAGGGCCACTAGTCTGCTAGCGTGCACTCGAGAATCCATCGGCCGTCACGGTACACTGAGGTTCAGCCTCAGACCAAAAACAAATACACATACAGATCTTGCAGAACCCAGAGAGCCGTATCATATTAGAAAGGAGCTTCAAATTCGAGTGCGAGTTCACTACGAATATCGCGGACGGGAGTTTCCGGGCACAGAAAATATAGTTGAGGCCAGCAAACCACTAAGAACGAGCTGCGAGACTAGGTAGCGATGGCGGAAGAGGGCCACGCGGCTGTGAGCCTGAGTGAACCCCCGCCCGAATGCGATATATGAGACAGAAGAACCAGCAGAGGTGCGAAGCGGCCCCTGGTCCAAGCGTAGAATAGCCGAGACCCATTTACCCAAGCTTTGAGACGCCTAGCGAGCCTGGGAGTCGTGGACGAACCGTCGAAGAAGTTCTACATACAAACCAGTCCCAATTCCGCGAGACAGAAAGTGAGCCGGAATATAGAGTATATCCGAGTCCCGAGCCAGAGCCTCGTCAAGACAGAAAGCCAACGAGCACCAGAACGAGGGACTTGAAGCAGAGATGATGGGAGTAGAAAGCAAGAGAGGTCGCGATGTCGGCGCGGAATCACCACGAGCCCGGGAGAAGCCAGCAAAAATAACTCTTGCCCCAATGGGTACTGTGTCAGGGAGCTACTGCGCTCAGCCCTGTCGAGCGGGCCATCGTGGAGGTTTCCGCAATTGAAGAGTACCTCGGCAGCAGAAGCGCAGAAAAGAAATCGATTCAGCATCGTATGACAGGAATACTACTTGAAAAGGCGCCGAAGCAGCGACACACCGTCTCCGACGCAGGCCCTATTCGCTTTGCGATGCAGCGCTCGCGCGAAGTGACGCGCCAGCGCCCGACTCGCGTGGCAGCACGAACGATTCCGCCTGCGAATCGCGCGTGCCCCGCTCAGTTCGCCCTGCTCCGAGGCTTAGGCTGCAGCGGGGCAGGCGAAGTGGCCGAGCTCAGCGACTGGAGCGGCTCCGTTCGCCCGGCTCTGGAGGCCGCTCTGCAGCACATACGGCCCCGAGCGCAGGCCGACTCCGGAGCGAATTGAGCGGCTGGAGTGTCGCCACACGTCCCGCTCCGCTCGCGCGGCTCCGAGGATCGCAGTGCAGCGCGGACGACAAGACGTAGCGCCGAGCGGGACTCAGAGCAGGGAGCGCAGGGGCTTGCTAGCGCGAGCGGCGCGAGGCGTGTAAACGGGCGCGGGACGGACAGATTTGCGCTCGTCTGCTCCGCGCCGCGTCCGCAAATCTCCGCGGCGATTGCCCGCATCGGACTCGGCGCAGCGCAGGGTTGACTCGTGGGGGAAAAAAAGCGGGAAGCGCTGAGGTTCCGCGCCTGGAATCGAGCGCGGGAGAGGGCGGGAGACGAGACGGGGCAAGCGGCGCATGCGCGAGGTGAGGAGAGGAGCGAGCATGGAGCGCAGGGGCACTGACGGGGCGACGGGGCTTGCGAGCGGCGTGTACGAACGCGGCGACGCGGGCGCGCGACGGTCCGACACAGGACTCGGCGCAGCGCTGAGGGCGTAGACGGGGCGGGGTGTGCGTCCCAACCGCGAGGCAGTTCGCGCGAGTGGGCCGACGTCCGCCCGCGCGACTTCCCGCCAAGAACACAGCGTTGCAGCGCCGCGCGCGCGGGATGAGCGCGGGGCGGACGGGGGCTTGCGAGAGTGCCGAGCGCGAGTCGCAGGCACTGGCTGCGGAGCGCCGCTCGTAGGCGAGTCGCGCAGTTGAGGTCGTGCAGCAGAGCGGCACACAGCGCGCCGATGTGTCGGCTCTAGCCCCAGAATTGCGCCGCGGAAGCCGCCGCCCTGACTTGGTGCGGCAGCGTGAGTAGCGCGGTTGGGATTAGCGCGCGCGTCCGACGAGGTAAGAGCCGGGGAACGCAGCGCGATTGTCGGATGCCTGGCAGCTGGCGGCGGCGCAGGGCGCGACGAGCGCGTTCCGGCGGCAGGGGCGTTTTGACGGCGGGCGGCAGGCGCAGGGTGTATGTATGTAGCGAAGTAGCGTAGGCAGGCTTGAGAGCACTGATTTTCGACGGCGGGGACGGGGTTAGAAGCGAGGGGCGGAGGACGGAGGGCGTAGGGCGTTGGGTAGAAATATAGTGCAGGCTGGCACGGCGTTCGGCGTTAACGGCGAGGAGCGAAGGGCGGGGGGGACCTGTGGGCGTGGTTAGCGACGTACAGTATTAGATGGTGGAGCGTACGTCGGAGAGTTGGGCGTGAGCGACGAGTCGCCGGGCACAGGGACCAGTGGCGCCCGTGAGCGACCGACGCTGCGCCGATGGGAGCCCGCGTTGGCGCTGCCCGCGGACACGGTTGCGAGCGCCGCGCGTCGCTGCGTGTCGTGGAGGACCGCGAACGTCACGTAGAGCGACGTGGCAGCGACAGCGACGACGCGAGGTCAATCGCAGCGTCGAGGAGCGGGGTGAGATGCGGCGTCGACGAGGGAGCCCGCATTGATGCATACACAGGATTGCGAGCGGCGTGCTCGATCGCGGCGTCGACGAGCGGGCTGTAACGTGGCAGCGCCGCTCGCAGTCCGGGGGCAGCGACGGTGTGAGGTCGATCGCGGCGTCGAGGAGCTGGGTGACGAGTTCGCAGCGCCCAAGCCGCACGAGCCCATCGACCCGCTGATACGCGGACGAGTCTGCAAGCGTGGCACAGGCGCGCGGCGAACAGGACGAAACAGCGGGAGGCGGGGCCAGCCACGACGATACAAGGACGGCGTACGCGGGCGAGCGCGGAGGACACATGTCGCATGGCGTGGAGCGGACAGCGAGGTCGGACGAAAGGCGGGGCAGCAGCGTGGCCGCGTGCAAGTGGAAACGAGAGGGCCGGGCGACGGCGCTTGCGAGGCGGGGCAGCAGCGTGGCCGCGTGCAAGTGGAAACGAGAGGGCGGGGCGACGGCGCTTGCGAAAGGAGTGGGGAACGCCGGTGCGAACGGGCTGGACAACGCGCGCGGAGAGAGGGCAAGCGTGACGGCGCGTGGGCGAAAAGGGCGGCCGACGGAGCTAGAAAACGCGAGAGGCGCGGGCGTGGGGACGGGGCGTGGGGACGGGGCTTGCGAACGTGGGCGGCGCAGGCTGCAGCGCTGAGCGCAGTGTCGAGGTCCGCGCGCGAACGGTGCGGCGAGCACGCTCATTCCGACGTGGGCGCAAGACGGCGGTGTCGAGGTGGGTGCCGGGAGGGAGGGCTTGCAAGCGCAGCTGTGACTTGCGAGCGAAGTGGGAGATGGGAGGTGCGAGGGATCCCGCCGACTTGAGAGCCTCGAGGCGTGTCGCGAGCGCTGCGGGCATGCGGCGTGCATGCGCCGCGGGGGGGCAGAAGGCAGCGGGCGGGCGCTGGCGGGCTGCGTGGGCGTTATGAGCGGCAGTCCCGCGGATAAAAAGGCGCGACGTACCCGCTGCGACGTCCCCCACGTAGTACGGTGCCGCTGCATCTCCCACCTCTTGTTCCCCCGCCCGCCTCGACATCCGCCGCTGCGACATCGACGTACGACGTGGCGCGCAATCCCGCCGACCACCGCGTCAGTCGCGCGCGCGGGGAGGACTGGTCCCTCGGCTCCCTTTGCGCAGGCCGCGTCCGAGACGAGCTCGACGTCCCTGAGGACGAGAGCGGCAGCGGCGGCGTGGCCCGAGGACGGGGACGGGGACGCAAGTCGCGCTCCTGCGGCGATGGGGACTATCACGCGTGACGGCGAGGGGCGGCCGACGGGGGATGACGTGGCAACGTTGCGCGAGCCGCGCGCGCACCTCGAGCGCGTAGTCGCGGGCGAGTCTGTGCGCGCGGCACAGGCGGGCGGTTGTGGCCAAGGAGAAGGGGCGGCAGCGGAGTCGAAGGCTGGGAAGGGCGGAGCGCAGGCCTGCGTGGACTTGCGCCGTGCGTGGGGACGCAGGGGACATGCTCGGCCGTGTTGGGCCAGCAGAGCGCGAGGGAACGCGGCGCCTTATGGAGCAAAGCCGGTGCGGGGTAGCCGGCGACGCGAGGTAGGAGCGGCGAGCGGACGTCCGCTGAGCGCTGGTCGTAGCTTGCGCGTGCGGGACGTGGAAGCGGCGAGGACGCGACGTGGACGGCGGGCGCCGGACAGGGCGAAGACGACGCGATGCGCGTGTGCGAGCGGGCGATACGTCCGTTAAACGGGGGCGTGGAAGCGGTGGACTGCACAGCGAGGGCGTCAGCGGGCGCGAGGGGAGCGAGCATGCTGTAACACACCTTGCCGGCCACCAACGAACGAGCGGGGTCGAGGGAGCTCGAATGCGCAGTATGGAGCGGCGGTAGACGGCCGCCCACGGGCGGCGGCAACGGCACGAGGGTGCGAGGGCGCGAGGGCGCAGGGAGCGAGACGCGGTGGGCCAGGCCAGCGAGGGCGAGAGGCGAGACGATTCAGCAGACGAGCAGGGCGGCATCACGTGGCGAGCGAGGGCGGCGGGCGGCGGCGGCGACACGTTTGCGTGTGCGGTGGGGGTGCGCAGGCAGCGGGAGCCTCTAGGACCATGGTGGTGGAGTGACGACAAGCGCTGGCAGCGGTCGTCACAGTGTGATGGTGACCGGGCCGGTGATTTGATGCGGGGTCTGACTCTGCGGATTTCGCGCGAGGGGAGCACGAATTCCGCGTGAGATGGGGTGGGGCAGGCTTCTGTGGTCTGGATTACATACCGCATCCTGTCGGGATGCGACTCGGGGGGGAAGATAACGTTTTGACTAGTTTCGGCACTTCTTTTCCCTCGAACCGTGTTTTTTTATGGAAATAGGAATTTTGGGCTCAGGCATGTCTTCCCATTGGCCGTGAATCGAGTCCCGCATCTGCGCGGGATGCGGTTTTTGTGACCGATTTGTCCAGGCAAGATTCAAGTAGCCGTGACTTTGCCTGGTTTGTTTTGCAAAATTAATGGTTTCCCATGAAGTTTCGACATTATTGGGCACACGGATGGGTTCCGGTTGAGTGGAAATCGCATCCCGCTCAGATTCGGGATGCGATTAGGCTGGGGGGTTCAAAATGGCTATTTCAAAGGCGGCTATCTCTAAATTTATCTCACAATGGAGAAATATCACTATGGTGCATATTGGAGGCTGGCTTATGCTGGGCCCATTTTTCTGATAATGATGCCGGCCCAAGAGGGCGGAATTCTATGCGTTAGAAGAGAGGGTGTTGCCAGACAGACTAGAGGTTTGAGGTGTACGTGCGAAGAAACACTGCTGCGGTCAAAGAAATACAGCGTACATCTTGAGTAAGGAATGATGATGAGCGACTCACCTGCGTGTAGATTCCTCCTGCGCGCGAGGGAGCTTCCGTGGAGGAGAAATAGCTGCGCAGCGCCGCTAAAAACAAATGGACCAAACACTGTACGACGCGTGTTGGCGAACGGAACCGCGGATTGAACGCCACATAGCACTGAGTTTTGGGGGAAGGGCTTCGTCAGGAGTACGGCGGGCTCAAGACAGTCGCGCTTTCGAGGGGGGGGCTTCAGCCTGATTCATTAGTAGAGTAAAAGAGCTTTGCATTAGTCCTTCGCGAGCTCGCGACAAAACGGGACCTGCCGACGCACCATCTTGAAGCACTGCAAGACTACGCGGTTAAGAGGGAATGAGGGATATTTTGAGGCAAGGGAGGGTTTGAAGGATCAAAATTCGAGTAAGGTCATATCTTAAAACGCGGCGCCTGCAGTCGGAAGGCCTGTGACGCGTTGACATTTGTGAGCAAGCAAATATCAAAAATCAGAGAGCGTAACCCCTAGAACAAGAGGCGCGAGGAGCTTGAGCGCCGCGCTTGAGTGCGCACGGGCGATGTGGATCTGTCACGCCGGAATAAGTTACAGGAAAACGACAGGGAGCGCGGGGACGCGCCTAACTTACGCGTAGAAAAAACCTCATGAGCTTCTGGGGAGTGGTTAACGCATGTGAGGAGATGAGCCGGTGATCACAACATCGGGAAGTGTCGTACCCGGGAAAACTCCGTGAAGAATGCATGCATCAGGGGACGGGAGTCTAGGGGCCTCCGAGTCACCAGGGAACCGAACCGAAGGTGCAGAACGCGCGCGCGGAGGGGTCAGAGAAATTACGTGTGAAGGAATTGCTCGATCTCGTATCGACGTGGCACCGCGCCCGGTACTGATCGCGCCAGCGGGTGTCGTCGGGACCTGTTCGTGCGAGGAAGTATGCAGCGACAGACGGACGGCACGAAGCCGCGGACGCTTCGCAGGATCGGCGGGATTGGCGCAAGGAGCGTGGCGCGACGGAGGATTGATTCGCGCAAGACGAGCGGGGCGGATCAGAGTGACTCGGGAAGCCAGAGATTGAATCGAGCGTCACAGACGCAACCAAGCGGAGCCTAAAGTTGTCGTTGGACTAGATGCGACGACGGGTACTCCAAGCACCATGGCGGGAGAAAGCAGGAGACGGGCCGAGACGACCGGCGGCTGTTCGCCCCGATTCCCGAAGCACGTGGCATCCTTGCCCCTGAGTTGAGCTTCTGAAATTCAACCCAGAGCCGCTGAGCTATGCAAAGCAGACGAAGCCGTTCCTCGATGGAACGGCATGGCCGCCGCAAACCCAGAAAGGCGGATAGGAGCTGGGAGCCGGGGGGCGCCGCTGGTCGCCGCCTCGGGATGGTACGCGGCGCGCGCGATCTTGACGACGCGTCCGACATCTAGTCTGGCGAGCATTGCCACGACTATACTCCTCCGATGCCGCCCTCCGAGGACATAGCGAGAAGGGCCTGGATTCTTGGAAGCGTAGAAGTACGACTATGAAAAAAAAGGACCGCGGACAAGGAATCCCGAGTGAAGATGCACGCACCGTCCCGGTGGATATCCGATTGAGGGTATATTCGTCAAGACCCCGGCATAAAAGCAGTCCTTGTAGAACAGGGTGCTGGCTCCCACGCAGTTTGGCTTGTGCGAGCCAAGGGAGTGGCGGCGGTTCGACTCCGCCCGAGGGTCTACGGCTGGAGCCATGGTTTTTTTGGGTGCGAAGCATTCTTCACAAGCCAAAAGACGCTCGTATTCAAGCAAGCTGGCGGGGAGAAGCATTGACACGCACCTGTGGAAAAAGTCCCCGTCGCGCAAGGTGCTGGCTCCCAGTAAGACGGAGTACATTCTTGTGAGCCATTGGGAGATTCTTGAGCTCCGCCGGGAGACATAGTGCAAATGTGCGTACCTTTTGGGCGCGTGGCAGGGCAGCACTAGTATTGTATTCGCCGCTGAGAACGACAGAAAGGAAGCTCGATGGAACGAGTATGCGTACCTATGCTTATACGTCGAAGACCAAGAGGATGTGCGCAATAATGCGGATCGAGGATATCCGCCGTGTACTCAGGCACATGAAAAGTCCTCGTTGAGCACGGCGCTCGCTCCCTCGCAGTAAGATGGAAAACAGCATGATCCATTGGGAAAAGCGGCGGTTCGACTCCGCCCGGGAACATGGCCGAAATCGGAGATGTTTTTGGCGCGTGGGGCAGTACTGGTATTCGCGGCCGAAAGATTGACTGTGTCAAAGGAGATAGTAAGTGCGAGGGAGGAAGCTCGAGGGAAGGAGCGCGCGCGTACCTGTGGTGTCCCCGGGCTGAGCGCTGATATTGCAAGTGGGATCGGCAGTCTGCGTGAGGACCCCTGCATACAGGAACAGAGGTCCTCGTGGAGCATGGAGCTCGCTCCCACGGAGTATGCGATTGTGTTGAGTTCCATTGGGAGAGGCGGCGGTTCGACTCCGCCCGGGACCATGGCCGAAATCGGAGATTTTTTGGCGCGTGGGGCAGTACGAGTATTCGCGAGCTGGCAGAGTAGACGTGTCAAAGGAGATATAAGCGCGAGGGAGGAGAAGTGTACACGGGCTGATATCGCAAGTGGGATCGGCGGACCCTGCATACAAGAACAGAGGTCCTCGTCGAGCACGGTGCTCGCTCCCACGCAGTATGCGATTCTTTGTTGAGTTCCATTGGGAGAGGCGGCGGTTCGACTCCGCCCGGGAACGTGGCCGAAATCGGAGATGCTTTTGGCGCGTGGGGCAGTACGAGTATTCGCGGCCGTGTCAAATTGTGAGCCCGAGGGAATAAGGACGGATATGTGGTCGCCCCAGCCAACGCGCGATGACGATGAAGCACGACGGTGCCGATGCTGAATGGTTCCCCGCTCAAATTGAAGCAGATACTCTAGATATGCCGGCACCGTGAGGAGGGCGCTGAGACCTAGGAACCAGCGACGCACCTGCGGAGCCCGATGACGTTCCCGACTGCGTAGAGGGAGGAGCGATCGGCAGCCCGGGGGCGCGAATTGCGTTGGAGGCGCGGTCTGTGTGCGGCTAGGCTGGGCAGTCGTCGATTGGACTGAGGCCTGCCGGAGACTTGCGCGCGCCCGCGACTCTTCGACGCCGAAGCTCCGCACCCTCTTCGACGCCGAAGCTCTGCACCGTCCCGATCTTCCGAGTCGTAGCTCGCGCCGAGACAGAACCAGCGCAGGATCCGAGGAGCTCGGGGAGGATGGGCCGGTGGTTGGAGTTGCGAGGCCGGGAAGTCCTGCGTGCGCGACGACGAGTGAGACGACGAAGTCTGGATTGCGAATGCGCGAGGGATCGTCGCGCTGAAGAGTCTGGGTCTGGATGACTCACTTTGAGCTTCATATACAGGGCACCGATATCGACGGCCCAAGATGCGCGTGAGAAAGCGTAGGGGAGAAAGCGGGCGAGGGAGGGCTCGATTTCGTCGGCTTCGCACCTGGACTGGGCTGAGATTGATACGACACCGGGACTGCGAATTGGGTGCGCCGCATACATGCGCATTGCCAAAGCGCAAGTGCTTGAACCGATCCGAGTCTTTCGGATGCCTTTGGTAGCGTCAGTTGTAGAGCCAGAAGGGACTTTGTTCCGGACGCACCGCGCGTTCCTCCAGCAAGTCCTTCGGCCGAGATCTAGATTTAGGGCGCGGGCACTGCGATGAACGCACCCACGGCAGAGGTGCTGCTGCCAGTGTCGGGGTGCTGAACTCTGAAGATTGGCCTGATCGAGATCGCGGGCACTGGCGCGCGAGGTGGAGTACTGACGTTCACGCAAGGTTGGTAGGCGGCTGTCGAATGCGGTGCGAAGATCGAGGTGATGAGTACTGAGTCCGCGCGGGGCTGGATGGGCGTGTCAGAGTGACTCGATAAGACGCAGGACTCGTATATGGTGTAGGTGCGGTCGGAGGCGAAGACGCGGTGTCAGCCGACCTTAGTCTACACTGCAATTTCCATGTTAGTTCGCTTGGGAAATGCACGAACCGCACCATGTTCTTCCAGATCGCGCGGCTTCTGCCGCATATATTGAAGTGGGCGAGGCTCCAGATCTAGAGCATCCGGCGTCGGATGGAAACGGGACATCGCAGCCGTGGCTTGAGATTCAAGCACAGAGTAAGAGACCGCGTTCCCAAAGCGCCGCGGACAAGCTCGCAGACTAGACCTCCACAGAACTGGGAAGCTGGGCGTAAGGCTCGTTCGGAGTCGCCAGGCCTTCTGGGGCGAGGAGCATGCGTAGTGAGACATAACGGAGCGTGGCAGAGAGCGCCTTCACGAGCTTTACTTGCGGATGGGGCCAGTGCAAGGAACTTCAGGGCAGACGACGTCCAAACGACATGAGGGGAGAGCGCAAGATTCGTCGGCGACTCCGGGCCGTGATGACCGGTACTTGCCGTTCGGCTCCGAAGCACGTGGGCGTCCAGCGGCCAGCCCCTGAGTTGAGCGCTTCTCAAATTCAACCCAGACCCCCTACGTTACCAAGAGCCTCGTTCCTGCAGAATAGTCGATGATCATCGCGGCGGGAGTCGGGATCATATGCCGCATCTCGACGACGGGTCCGACATCCAGTATAGCAACCGTTGCCACGATGCATGTGTGAGAAACCCGCCCCGCCGACCTTATAGCGCAGAGCCCAGAGCGCCAGCTGCGCCGCCACTGCCAGAAGTGTGCGCGCGTGATTAGTTGATTTTCCAAACAACCTCCATAATTCAACGTTCAACAATCTGGAATCATCGCCTCGCTGTACGCACAGCTACCAGGTCCCTACCTCGAGGTATGCATCAAGCCCAGGGCATACAAGAAGGCCTCGTGGAGCAGGGCGCTCGCTCCCATGTAGTGCCAGGGGCACTCAGTTATTGGGAAAGGCGGCGGTTTGATTCCGCCCGGGGACATTACAAGACATGACGATTTTTTTCACGATGATTTTCTTTGCGCGCGGGACAATACTAGTATTCGCGACTGTGAAAGATGAAAAGGCAGCGCGAGGGGAAGCACGCACCTGTGCTCTGCGCGCGCATATCGCCAGTGCACTGTGAAACGAAGGGGGAGCCACTGGTCCCAGAGTCCGCTCCGCACGCACCGTGTATCTCCGATCCAGCACCAGGACCCCTGCATACATGGATAGAAGTCCCCGTCGAGCAGGGCGCTCGCTCCCGCACAATATGCGCAACCGTCCTGGAAATTGAAATCGTTTGGGAGCACGACGGCGGTACATAAGGCAAATGTGCGTACCTTTTAAGCGCGAAGCAGTGTGCAGAAACCGAGAAGATAGAGGAGTTCAAGTAGGCTTTAGGAAGGGGGAGCGCGGCCCCCAACCAGCGCGCGAAAACGACGACGCTTGACGTTGCCGATGGCGTACGAGCTTGACCGGTTCGCTGTTCAGATCAGCGCCGACTCAGTAGTATGTGTACAGCAGGACTCTGGCGGCAGCGAGCGCGAGCAGCCGCGAGCCTGCGCCCTACGCTCTAGATAAAATCCAGCCGCGAGTCTGCGCCCTACGCTCCAAATAGAATTCAGCAGTTTCCCTGGGACGTAGTAGCGCTGGCCAGCAAGTGCACCGCGCAGTGGGGCAACAGGGATCTGCGTGCCTGTGGATCTCAGGCTGGCGTGCGGCGGGTTCTGTTGCAGAGAGATAGAGAGAGAGACACCTGCCTCGATGCCAAGATTCTCGCGTCCCGATCGCGAGGAGGGATTGAACAGCCGGGAACCTAGGCGAGGGATACGAGTATCAGGGCAGGGCGGCCTAGCGCGAGTCTGGCTATCTCACCTTCTTCACTTCCACGTACGTGTGCGCATGGGGACCGGAATCGAAGGCGCGCGATGTGGTGGATGTGCGAGTCCGTTGGCTTCGCAGCGGAACGCGCTGCGATCTATACGCGTCCAGGACTGAGATGAGAGATGGGTGCGCCACAAGCATGCATGTGGGTAAAGCGCACATGCCCGCGCCGATCCGAGTATCCCCAGCTAGGTACGTTCGGGCGTGTCGATTGTTGCCCTGGTCCGGACGTTGATCTGGATTCTGGACGCACCGCCCGTGGCCCCAGCGCGCGAGCTGCACCGTGACCTACATTTCCGGCGCGCGCGTGGCAAAGCTAAACAGAATCAGATACGCCCGATGATGCGGACCTGCCGTTCGGATGCGGATATGAGAAGACTGGCGGGACCAGATCGGATCGAGATGGGCGTCGTGGAAGGGGCGGACGAGGTGGCGCGAAAGGGGCGGACGAGGTGGCGCGAAAGGCGCACGAGGACGGCGCGGAAGGCGCACGGGGTGGAGTAGCACCGATGTTTGCGCGAGCGCGCGGTTGGTGGGTGGCTGTCAGATGCGGGGCGGAGGATCCGTGTATCGTATCGAGACCGCGCGTGGCTGTTCGCAGAGTGACTCGATGAGACACGGGAATCGGACTAGACTTACTTAGCGTGTCGCTGAACGACGTCGGAGGCGGAGAGAGGGTGTCGCCGGAGCTTATCTACGGTGCGACTGTCATGTCATGCTAGTTCACTCGGGAAGTGTACGAGGCGCACCGTGTTCTGCTGACCGCGCAGCTTGTGTAGGATATATTGAAGCGGGTGAGCGCGGACTGCAGAGCAACCGGCGTCGGGTGGCAAGGGGACATCGCCGCCATATGTTGGGCCTTGATAGCCAGCTGCAGAAGAAAACAGCTCGGCCGCAAAGCGCCGCCGAAAAGATCCCAGAGACCCAGACTACTCCACAGCTGGTCGCAGTCGCAACTTGACTTGCGGCTGCCGCGCGTTCCGCAGATTCGCACCGCGGTCCGCGGCCGGGTACACGGGGGGAGCATACTTGCGCGTGGCAGAGAGTGCGTTCGCAAGATTCTCTGATAGCGGATCGAGGGATTCCAAGGAGCTCCAGGGCAGAAGACGTCCAAACGACATGAGGGGCGAGAGCAAGAGTCGCCGGCGTCTCCGGGCCGCAACTACCGGTACTTGCCGTTCGGCTCCGAGGCACGTGGCATCCGCGCCTTGTCTCTTGCCACTACCACTGGCTCCTACCGGATTGCTACGAGATGACAACCGTCTACCGGGGAGACAGCTTCAATCTGTGCTTCAGAGCTCCAGAACTGTTGCGGCTGCGTCAACCAAGTCAGATCGAAGCAGACTGACGTCACGGATCTCCCTTGAAGGGGGTTTTCCCCATTTTTTTCCCGTCGTTCGGACTCGTTTCAGGCAACACACGTACTTCCCTCAGACTCCCTTCTCTGCTCCATGTCGTTTTCGCTGGCTCTACGCCCCGATCGAAGTAATTATCGGTGCTACGGAACAACTCATATCCGACAAACCGTGCGGGTTAGGCATTCTTTACTTGCTCATACGCAGCTGTGTCTTCTGTTTGTGCATTCCTGCGCCTTTACGCGGCACGACTAGAAGGTACCTCGCTGCGGGGTGTTTCACGAGTCACGACGGGACTGGCCCCCTCGCAATTCAGGCCGCGAGGTTCGTGCATTGCGACCCCGGTTCAATGAAGCCCCTCGTGGAGTGGTGAGTTTGTTGTTCTTTCACACCGCTCACGTTGAGTCTCACTCTGATACAGGATGCGGCGGAAACAGGAGCCCGGTGGGGACTCTCTCGAAGTTCTTGACAAGAATATATATTTGGAGCGCGTATTTCGTATGCCATAAGGGATTCTTCCTTATCTATGCCCCCTTCAAGGACTCTCAGCGATGTTCATTTAAATTGATGCAAGTCCGTGTGTCATTACTTGCTCCGGGGGTTGTCACTCCTCACGCCGTATTGCCAGTACTCAGGGGCAGACACCGGCGTGAACCATCTCCATCCGTCATCGGATATGCTTGAGTTGAATAACCCATGCACTAGATGAGCATCCACTGCCGACCTGGTGTGTGCAAGCTCGTGTTGCGTGCTCTGCGGTCTACGGCCCCGATCCCCAATGTTGGCACGCAACGGCACCGAAGCGCCGGCGTAGGATCGCGGATATCTGTTAATCTGAGCGTCGTCCTGCATACGTTTCTCCATGCCTAAGGCAGGTCTGGACCCATCCGCTGCGGGATTGTAGTGATCCCTGCACTAGATCGGGCTCCACCGGATATCTTGTAGCGGGTTGGACCTGAGGCCTCGATCGATGTCTACCATGGGATTCCGATGGGGTCCGATGCGTCTGCATCATTTGCAGATATCTAGGGTGTTGTTTTAAGCAGACTTCCAGCTCCAAAACACCGGCGTTGAGCATCGCAGTGACTCCCTTGAACGAGGTCCGCCCTTCGAGTATATCCGCATACTTCAACTCGTCCACTGCCTTCAGTGCCCACGATTGATCTGAGGGTATGAATCCTGAAGTTTCCTTCCGAAAGTCGCGGTAGGCCTCGTGACCAACGTTCGTTGTCCAATTATCCTCGACCTTCTTCCACAAAATCTGATTGAGGCTGAATAGAACATGCCAGAAAGAAACCCCTGCTCTGGCCCGTATATGGTAAGACGGTATCTCCCCGCCCGGGAAAACAATTCGCAGTTCCTTTAGCGAGGGGCAAAATGCTGACTCCGACAAGCTACAAATTTCCGAGGCCGGCGTTGTGGAGTAAAGTTTCTCCACCTCGAGGATGCCTAGCAGCGCTGGTGCGAACTCCCAAGGCGCAAGGGATAGATCGATTTCCACTTGCTCGGGCACAGGATCAAATAGAGGATGGATACGGTTGGGGAACTCGAGCTTTTGGAGCATGGCTGTCGTCGGTCGAATGATGTAGTGTAGCTCTCAGAGAGTCCTTGGCGGGACGAGGTGAAGACAGTGGGCGACCCAAGCCCGCTTTTATACCCCAATGCTCGCCACACTGACGTACCCCCGCAACCTTGTTCTCTGCAACTCTGGCCACCTCGGCGTCGACCCGGTGCACTCGCCGCTGATATTGCTTTCATTTTTATCTGCCGTTCAACCAAGTACAACAAAACTATCGCCGAGCGCGCCGCCAAACACCGCCGGGCTGCGCCGTCATTGAACTACATCAGTAAAAGTACACATTTTGCTTTGGCGTCTTTTGGCTTTGGGACACGTCTTAGAACATCTTTGTCTTGGGGAATGCATCTTTTATGACAGTATTTATCACTGAATATTACGTACATGTTGAACCGAACTCTGTACAACGTGCACGTGCCGAGCAAATCGTGCTCCCTGGTTCCGGATCGTGCCTGTTTGCCAGTAACGAGCCTCAGAATTCGTGCTTTTCATGCTATTTCTTACGTTTGAGCTGAAGATCTTGGTTGTAGTTCACTCAACTCGAGGGTGTATGAGCGATCCGGGAGTGATGAGAACAATTTGCCGATATTTGCCGAGGGCCGGATCACGATCCGAGATGGGCTGGGGTCGACAAAATCAACGGATATGGCGTCAAAACGACACATCTGTTTCCTTCGCACATCCATATCCCACTTGAATAGCCGGACTTGCGGTCAGAGCGGGTGAAGATTTCCTTGGTAGCCCCACTAATTGGGAAGTCACATGCGACGAATTGCGGGCCCTTTGGTTGATTTTTCTAGGCGACCCAGTTATTCAGGGTCATGTGGCTTGGAGCTCACAAGGATAACCTTTCGATGGAATTCGACTCTTGCGCCACGATTCCTGTTGGTATCAGTGTCTTTATTATTACTTTCGTCCATCTGTCTGATTCTTCAACCAATTCCGAACCGTGGGACTGTTAGCCGGTCTCGGCTAGACTCGGCAAACAGCGACCTGGCAGCACGGTGTACGGTGTTGGGAGTACGGTTCACGTACCACGTAAAATTCTGTGAAAAAAGCTTTTATAATCTTTCGTCTTTGTTGAGCATCTTTAACCTGTCTTAGTCTTATGGGGGTCGGTCTTGGTCTTTGGCATATATCTTAGCTAGATCATAACAATCTTTGGAGAATGAGATGTCTTGTTGAGATTATGCCAGAAATAGGGCATGCAACCGTGCGTATTACGGGCACGGGCGTATTTTTTACGCCGTAAATCGCATACGTTACGGCTATAGCCGTGCGTATAGGTCCGAACATTTTCCTCGGACGGTACGGGTCCCGTACGTACCGTCCGTTTACGCGTATTTTACGGGATTCTTTCCCCTTTTGGACAGACAGGCGGAATCACATCGAGAAGTGAGCTGAGCCTGAGATATCCCTTGATACAAGCTGTCTGAGCCACAGGTGTAGTAAATAGCACCGCTTGAACTTGAAATTATCATAGTTTCAAGGGATCAATCTGCCTCGCTGCTCCTCACATGATCAGCCGCGTGCAGCCGGCGTGTGTCGCATCCAGGACTTGGGTGTTGAGGCCGTCGGCAAAAGGCCGGGTGGTCGCCGGGTGGTGGCCGGCATGCCAGACGACTGATATTTCGGCCAATCTCGGTCCATCAACTGTGAGTATTGAAGAAATGATCCGAGGATGCGGCACCCGTAAATATACGCGTAAACGGCCGGTTACGGCCCCCCCGTATACGGGTATACCCGTACCGTACCCGTCCCGTATCAGGAGGTACTAATCTCGCTGACGGGACGGGGGCGTAACCGTTTTTACGGGCCGTATTTCCGTAAATTTACGGGACGGTTGCATGCCCTAGCCAGAAATAATATAAAACCAATTATCTGGGTACTCCGAGTGCATACCAGAGTGTCTGTGTCCCAGCCAGAAAGTGTTGTATTGTGCTCGCAAGCCTCTTACACAAGCAAATGACCAACTTGGTTGGAGGTGGCATGTGATGAGGATTTTGACGAAGTCTTTCAAACTCCGCCGGCCCGGCGCCGGGTCCGTGCGCATCAGGACTTCATGATCATCAAACGGTTGGTGACGTGGCACTTTTGTCGTTCTCCCCCATCTCCCCTCCTCCCATTGCTGCCTCCCGCCCCTCCCCACTGCCCGTCATCCCGTTCCAGATGCAAGACCAATCTCAGGCAGCTTGCCTGCGCCTCTCAACATCCTCAAGACCACCCGCTCGTCTCAACTCCCCAAGCTATGTATCGCTCCTGCCTTCAAGTCGCTCGCTCGTCTCGTTCTGCCCCGCCTCAAGCTCTCAAGATCTCAAGGCTCCCTGTCACCTGCCTAGCTGCATCAAGCCTGCAAGCTGTTTTGGCGTCACCGCTCGCTCAAGCCATCAATGACAAGCTACACGACGTCTCGCTCAGTTTCTGCGCGTCCATTTAGGGCCCGCCTTCCCTCCGCATCCTCCAGCCAAGTGCCGACACCTAGCCAAGTGCCGGCACCTAGCCTCGGCCTTCGTTCGCGCGCGCCGATGACGAGCGGGAGCGTCCGAGCGCGATCGGTGGTTGCGCACCCTCCTTCGGTGGCTCGTCGCGGTGCACAACATCGTATCCTCCTGGGTGAGTCTGACCCGTTCTCATTGACTAATCCATACTTAATGCTCTTTTCAGCGCCGCGCTGACGCTGACTGCCCCGCGGTTATTCTGTCCGGTACCACATCCCCGCGGGAGGCCTTCCCCGCTCGCTGCCTTCCGACTCGGGCCTGGGCCGCCGGTCCTGGATATAGTATTATCTTTGTGTGTGTATATAGACCAAATACAACTCTTTAATACTATCTTTGAGTCGTCTTTTAAGTGTCTTGGAGTTTCTTTCTCTCGTCTTTACCACATCTTCTGTAAGACTACCACTTCTTGGGTAAGATCTACCACATCTTGTCCAAGATGCTACGCATCTTTGAAAGACTCCAAAGACAAACTGTCTTGGGCAAGAATTTTGAATCCTCTTGGCCAAAGATGCCCATCTTGGTGAACTTTTGGTCTTTGGCGTCTTTGGCGTCTTGCCCAAGACGCCAAAGACGCCAAAGCAGAACGTGTACTTTTACTGATGTACAACACTCAACTACAACATTGAACAGAACTGTCGCCGAGCCGGCCGCCGAACCCGGCCGGGTCGCACCGACGAGTTTGGCACCCGGCATCACGGGTGACTGTCACGGATCACGGTGCCTTGCGAAGAACCGCCATGTCGTTACGATTCACGAACCACGGCGTCGTGCTCGCTCAGAAACCTTCAAGCCGTCCTATGTCTCAGGCTGTCTCTGCCTCGTACCCACGGCTCTATCTCTGATATTCAACGGCTCCTCTTCACTGGTCACGGCTCGTTACCTACTACTGTGGTCGCCGCGCAAAGACAAAGGCGACAAAACTGCAAGCCAAGTGCAAGCCCGAGTCACTACTCGCTATTTTATCAGGCTATGGCGTTGGAGCTCTGGAGCAACCCGTCCGCCATACCCTCCACGGCGCAAAAACGGCGCCGTTCGCGGGCACGTTGACACCACGGGTTAGGTGCGTCTCCCGTCGATACCTCAGTTACGGTCAGTATACACCACGCGACCTGCGATCGGGAGCGTCGAACGACGGTCGAAGATCGTGGAACGCAGGGGCTAGGGATGCCCATCGTCGATCCACAACTCTAAGAAAGTTACTACCAGTGCGTTATTCATGTCCTCGGTCCAGTATTGCTGACCCTGCTACCCCTCCCCCGAAGCGCGACTCCGCCACACTCCGGCCCCGACCCAGACCCGGACTCAATCCCGCCCCGCCACGCCGCATACAGCAAGACGCGCACCCCGAAGCCGTGTCCCTCTCCCTAGACTCCCTTCCGGACTGCGACACCCGATGCCCAACACCTATTCAAGGCGAGACTCGGAATCGCGGGACCAAAAGAGCCCCACCCGCCACGTCGTGTCCGCCCAGCCCAGCGTCACCGCCGTCGCTGCGCACATGCGGCTTTCCTGCCCATCCGCGTCCGCGTCCTCCCCACGTACGCCGCCGGGGGGAACAAGCAGGGAACAAGCAAGGACCGCCGCGGTCACCAGGACGCTACGCTCTCGCCGACCATGTGCACGCCCGTCCCCGCCCCCCGCCTCGTCATCGTCGTCGCGGCAGTTCCGCGCCTGCACTGTCGCGGATCCCCTTCGCCCACGCGGTGACGGCGTCCCGCGCGCGACCCAGACCGTGACGCGCGCGCGCAGGAGCGTGGCGAGCATCGCGACGCGCGCGAGGCCCATCTTGTCCGTGCTCCACCGCCCCCGCCCCACGGCCCCGGTCCGCTTCGCCGCCCGCCGCCCGCGCGTAGCACCGCGCGCTGCAGCGCGTACTGTGTGTACGCGGCCTCGACCAGAGATGTTACGCGTGGTACCGCCGACGTACGCGAGGAACGGCGGGGGCGTGGACGTGAAGGTCCGCTCTGCGCGAGTCGCAGGTTCATGCGGGGTTCCGATACACATTGCACAGGAGGGGGGGCAAACACACCAGGTGTCCCCGCGACGGCTGCGCGCCGTTCGCCCAGCGCGGGCGCGAGGAGGTAGACGATCTCGCGCTGCGAAGCGCGCGTCGGCCGTCGTCCCGCGCATCGCCGAGGCTAGCGGGGGTTCGACGGGGAGGATCGGGGGGTGGAGCGACTCGGAGGCGAAAGGCACAGGGTGCGGGGCCGACGACGGAGAGCAGGGGCGACTCGAGCCCGTGCGGCCGTGCCTTCAACTCCCAGGAGCGGGCGGCGACGGCGGCGGTCATGTTGAAGACGGGCTGGAGAGGAAGTCGGCGGGTGTTTGCCTGGCGCTGAGGAGGGCGCTCGCTTTGGCCATGTGCATGAGGGGCGAAGACAAAGACGAGGATGAAAGCCGGGGATCAAAGGCGGCATTTAGAGGATTCTTGATGGACGTGCACTGCCACTGCTTCTTTGATCGGCGTTTACAAGCAGCGGGCTCGGCCCGGTGATCCACAGTAACAAGAATATGAAGCAAGTGGAGACGTTTTTCCGTGGAAGAAACACATTTCGCGCCGAATAGGGGGAATATCTCTAAGCGCGTGATGACGCGATGACGTCGTTGTTTGACAGCACGACCTTCGTATGTTCAACAAATGTTCAATGCTTTGGGCCCAGACCTATAGATCCAACTTATAAGTAACTGACCGCAGCGCAGGACTTCGGGGGTACCGGTACGCCAAACTGTAACCGGGCCTTTCACCTGGCTGCCTTTCCTCGAGCCTAAGGAAGAGCGTCGTTGGGTGCCTGGTCCGTATATACATGCAGCGGTCTGAGGACATGAATATTACAGTCAGCGATTGAACATATTGAAGGATGGCATATGGAAGACTGACCTTCGCTGACGCCGCATGGACGCTCGATAGACTCGTTCAACTAAACAAGACAACTGGAGGTCGCGTTGGAAAACTGAGCGCCGATAATGAGCGCGCACCAAGTTCAGCCCGATGCCAGCATAGATGTCGAGTCGGTGTTGCACTGAGTCCCGCAGTCTGTCTAGCTTATATATCAGTAGTCAGCTAGAACGAACGAAGATCGACTCGCCTGTGCCCGAACTGGCTGAGACGACCATAAGCAGTGCAGCTAAACGGGCGAGCTTCAACTAAATTAGAGTTAAGTTGTGAAGACAATGCAACTGAGCGCGCACCGTTTCCTCGATATCAATCATCAGCGCTCAGCGCTCAGCAACGATCAGACGATGAGTGTGGTTGGGCTCGTCTCCCGGGCGCCTCTCGATGAAGCGCGCAGTACAGTCGGAGCAAGAAAGGCCTGCATCCAAGTAGACTTCCCAGCGCCGGGTCTAAAAATAATTCCAAATGAAGCAAGGAGGGCGCCTGGCTAACATTGGCACAGATGGCGTCTGCGACCGCTCAACTGCTGCCCAATAGGTCCCCGTATGCACGGGCTACAAGCTTACAAACTGCCAGCGCACCTGCAGAGCAGTCGATCGATACAAGTCCGACTCCGACTCTGAACGTTAACGGAACTCGAAGCGAACACAAGTCAGTCCATGTGTACTGGAGACGCAGCATTGAAGTCTGCTGGCAAGGTTCTAGTTTTGCGGATATTATATGCGAGGGGCTTGAAATTATAACTCGGGACGCACTAGGGTTCAACGTTCAACACGATCGCAGTGGATCTAGATGCCGTGCGATTGGAGATTGGAGACTAAGTGGAATTAGAAGAGTCTAGAGAGTTGCTGTGATAAGTAGGAGTCAGTGGACGTCGAATGCGCCAGGAACGGGGACGTACATCGACATCGAGGCGCAGTGCTCCCACTTCCAGGTGCCGCCGCAGTGACGTATAAATCATAGTCTGAATTCTGGGTATTCAGAGGAACTATGCATATATCTCAATACATAAGTTACGCGTAAATGGATCCGGGCAAATAGAGACTCACTTCGAGTAAGGGCTGAGGGACACTGTAACTGTAACACGGCAGCGCTTCTCTGGAAGGGCAGTAGTCTCAGGCTGCAGAGTAAGCAAACGGGTGAATGCTTGGAATTCCGAAGCGTGCACGGGCGCGTATCGGGACTCGAGGTGCGCCGGGCGGTGCGTCCCGCGCCAGCGCCAGCGCCAGTGTTCGCGCGCAATTGAGTGGAAGAGAAGAGTGCCATGGCCATCAGTCAGCACGGCTGGAGAGTCTGAGGAGCATATCAGCAGAAGGGAAAGAAATGGAAATATCACAGCACGCGCCGGCCTAATCGAAGCCAGAGCCCTGCCGTCTGCTTGGCGTATCAGTAAACAGTACTCGAGAATCAGCTAGGATGAACGAACGAAAATCAAAATGGACTCGCGTCCGAACTGGCTGGAATATATCAGCTACACGGGTGATGGTCAAGCAGAGGGTGATTGAGCGATTAGGGAGATAATGATGCTTCTGAGGGCGCACCATTGGCGCACCGATCAGTGGGAATCAGACCCGAGCCTATCGATGAAGTGAGCTCGACCGTCACGACGTTCAATCAAGCTCTACCGAATGAGTCACGACTCACCGTACAAGTTTTCGAGCTGACAGCGGACCTCCCTTCAGAGCAGTCGAGCGATAGCGTTATGCGACGCGTCCGACTCTGAAATTTGAAACGCGAGCACTGGGAGAGGACGGGTGTGTTGGAATCGACAGCGGCTGAAGGGCTGCTGGCAAAGTCTGGAGAGGAAGGACTGGAACCCATGCACAGCAGCGGGATCCCCGTAGGCGACTTGGGGTACATTGGGCGGTCGCGCGGAGATTTCGTGGGCGTGGGAAAGCGCTGTGCAAGTGGAAGAACTTCAGCACGGTGGATAGGAGCATATCGTGCTTTAGTACTTCCGGAAGCACCAAATATAAAGTGGAGAAAATCCTTTCAACTGGGATTTTCAGAACAGGACTAACAACCTGATACAAGAAAGCTCCTCGGGATACGATAATAAGAGCACCTGTCATTCACCGTCCCGCAGCCCGCTTCAAGAACTCTTCCGAAGAAGAGAGGATCTATACAGAACATCGATAAAATGGGATGAAAGGACAGGAGCAAGGAAACTGAGGCACATACCGCAAGCTCCAGCAGTCGCAGGATCATTGCAAGATCCCGGACTTTAAAGATGTCGAGGTCGCGTGTCGCCTCAGCCGTGAAGGGCTTTCTTTCTGCGATCGTGGAAAGCGCCGGCAGCTTACCCGCGAGCCGATCGGACTTTCGTCTGCGCGGTACGCTCGATGTGGGGGGCAGGTCCGACAGTTGAGATGGTGGGAATGATGGGAAGCCGTCCGGATTTTTGCTAACACGCACGAACCTCCACCGCACGCCGTCCGTTAGAGTGTTGATCACGGACGGCCGTTTCCTGCGCTCAAGTTAGAAATGGGAAGATAATTCAAGATAGGCAGTACGCACGTCAACACGCAAAGGGCCGCTCCTTGCGCGGTCACCTGCGCCCAAGCCTTTTTACCGCACATTGTTGTTCCAGACTTGGCCTCTACAACGGATGCCGAGCTTTGGCCGATGTATTGGGCCAGATCAGACATCGCATACATTCCTGACCACTTGAGGAACTCTGACGCTACAATAAACAAATCAGAAACGTGGCTAATGCTGGCGAGTGTTAGCACACACCAATTTTAGTTGTATATCGGACTAAAAGATGATTGAGAACAAAGTCCAGTGTGCGAGGATCGACGCACCTTTTGGGGTATTAGGAACCACTGCGAGGAGATAATCGAAGATTCCGTGTAGAAACATCCCAGGGAGGAGCTCCTGATCTTTTATATCAAGCTCTTGGAGAAGAACGACCCAGCTGCGGACTTCGCGAGCGTCGGAGTCCAGGCAGTTGCGTTGAAGCTTGTGGCGTTCACAGAGAGCGTCGTCTACATCCGAGCTCTCGGCGATCTGCTGCTGCGCAAGCTCCATGGCGGTGAGCAGCACGAGGTCGATTGCAGTGCGGCAGGAGGTCTCATTCTACCAGACACGTTGATGAGCAGCGCATGAGAGGGGAGTTGCAGAATACTGACCTGCATGAGGACATGGTTTTTGACACTCTTCCAAAGTGTATTTTCTCGGAGTGCAACCGCTGCTTCGTGATAGCGATCGGCAGGTGAAGAGTCTGAATCTTCCACACCGCTCAAAAGTGCTAGGTCTTCAGCAATATTGATATCGCCGACATCTTTGGCAAAAAGGTCTTCGTAGAACGGCTGCGCGTCCGTGAATGGTCTGGGAGAGAAATGGGGCTATAATGGGGGTATGAGATATCACGACGGCATTCAAAGTAGAGTTTACTTCAGGCAATTCGGCATCTAGTAGAATCTCGGACTTCGCGTCCTCCCAGTCATCCTGGTCGATGGCGGCGAAGTGACGGTGGTGTCGCAATCGGTTGAGAACGGCGGTGAACAGGGCACCCGCGTCGAGGTCTTCTGCCTTGCGTTTCCGGGTCGCGAAGACGTGGGAGTCAGATCGTGAAGCTGAGATCATGAAGATGGAAGGGAGGGGGAGATGTTTGGTGGTGGCTCTGGCGGTTTTATATCTAAATAGTTAGGGGGGGAAAGGAGTACGATTGAGGAGACGGCGGAAGGAGTGGAGCCGCTGCCTCTTCCGTGATCGACTTGAGACATGCCAAAAAATGACTGCTCAGAAAAAATGGAGAAAGTTTAGGATATAGAATACCTACGTCAGTACGCAAAGGGCAGCCCTTGTCTCAGGCGCGGGAGACGAGACATCCACGCCGGAAGATGTACGAACGCAAATGCAAACGGCATTTCCGGCGTGGATGATCTCCCACGCACCCCGGGCGGATACATATCCGCCCCGCCCAGAGACTTGAGAGACGACGCTCTCAAGGGCGCGGGACGCTGCAGATAGCGGAAGGATATAATCCTTTCGCTAGCTCGGGGGTTTGGGGGCAGAGGCGATTGCGTAAGCTCAGCGAGGGTGGATGGCGGGCGACGCCTGCGGGTCAGGAGTGGGGCGGCGACGGCGACGGTGGCGTAGAGGTGGGGGTTGCGGCCACTGAGGAGATGTTGGAGATCCGGGATGCCCCAGCGCAGAGTCGGTGTGGGTGGGATGCATAACGGGTGAAGGACGTCGTAAGGGCGGTCCAGCGTCTGTGCACAGTGTGGAAGGCGTCCGCGCCAAGATTGGGTGCAGAGGGCGGGTGTGGCGGTGGGTTAGTGCGCGCAAGAGAAGAGCGCGGCGAGAGCTGCGTGCTCGCAAGAGTCAGCAGCGGGCGGGGTTAAAAGTGGAGGGTGACGCACTCGTAGGCACCCCCCTCCGCTGGTGGGGTCCGGCCGTGTCGTCCAGCAGAGTGCGCGAGATGGATCTGCTGGCAGGCCCGTGCCATCGGCGCCGACTCGAAGCCGGGCGGCGGTGTCGTCTTCCGGAGGCTCGAGGACACACCCTAGACGGCGCAAACGGGTGGTGGTGTTGACGTGAGGAGATACCAGACACCGCTTGGACGTGCTGGTGCAGTGACTGGCGCGGCGCGTGATTTCAAGGGCGTGCGGTGACGGCGGTGCGGGCGAAGGCAGGGGGCTGACAGCAGCACCTTGAGGGCGCCGTCGGTGGGTACGAGGTCAGAGCCGGCAGGGCAGAGGGCCGGGCGGAGAGCGTGGACGGCAAGGTGGTGGTGGTCTTTGACCGCAATCTTGACTAATCCGGACTTTCACCCACCACGTCCTCGACGCCCTCCGTCTACCAGGCCCTCCAACCCGATCTCGCCGCCGCCGACGACGATGCAAGCGCCCCGTGAGTCGCGCAGGTGCATCGTGGCACCGCCGCCCAGACCACGCCTCCTGATCCGGCCCACCCTATATCTCATGGTGATGTTGTCGAGCGCAAGCGCTACGCGCCCGACCTCGGTGCCGACAGCGAGTGCGGGGCGGCGCGGCCCCCGCCGCCTCGTCGCCCGTCCTTCAAGGCTCTCCACGCGCGCCTCGGATTGCAGGACAGCGTCAGCGTGAGCGGCCTATCGTGCATCTCGTGCCCTCCTCATACGTCCCGCTCATTGCGTTGCCCACCTCCACCCCTCAGCGTCCGCGACGCCCGTGACGGGCGTGTCCCGATGTCCACCCGGCGCGCTCGCGACGAGGCGCGTCCACGCGCCGAAATCCGTCCCTCACGTCCGCCTGCAGGCCTGCATCCGCACACGTACGGGCTTCTACGGGTAGCGTCCCCCACGATCCGCGACGGCGGCCCACGGAGAGCGAGCACTGACGTGCAGGGGTGCAGCGCGCTGTCCTTCTCCATTTCCATCTCCATCCTGACTCTCCCTTCCCCTTCCCCTTCTCGCATCTGGGGCCTCCGTCTTCCTCCGCCGTCGTCCGTCGTCTATTGTCCAGCTGCAGCCCACGCCCTACGCCGTGCGTCCACTGCCTCCCCGCCCCATGTCTCCCCCGTCCCCCATCTCCCGCCGCGCATTTCCCGCCGCGTGTCTCCCGCCTCCCGCCCCCCAACTTTTTCCACCCTTCCCCCGCTCACCCTCGCCCTCGCCCTGCCTCCCGTCCCCGTCGCGTGTCGCCAAAGCCGCAGCCCAGGACGAGGGTAGAACCGACGGCGGACGCGCGCTGTGTCTCCCGCCAGCGCCCCTCCGCATCCCCCTGCTTCCACCTCCCCACGTCCCCACTCCGCGTCGTCACGCGCCGCAGCGACACAGCCGAGGATGCAGCTTCCGCCGGGGGTGCTGGGCGCGGACACGGGGCACGATGCGCGATGCACGATGCGCGGCGCCATCCACAGTGGGCGGAGACGACGGCGGACGCGCGCCGTATCCCCTCCAGCTGCGTGCTGAGCGACGTGCGGGCACGGAAGCGACGACGGCGACGGAGACGGCGGGCGGTGGCCGGTGGCCGGTGGGACGCGGGGAGACGGCGACGGAGACGAGGGAGGTGATGGTTGCGGGCTTCAGGGATCGCCGGCGCGCGAGGACGCGGCGGCGACAGGAGGGCGATCGGCGAGTGACGCGGTGACGGCCGCGGACGCAGAGTCGCCGTGGGTACGTGGGGATCCAGCACGCGGCAGGGATCGCGGGCGCGCGAGGACGCGGGCTGACTGCGCGAGGACCCGGCGGCCAAAGGAGGACGAGCAACGAGGGCTTGCCGACGCGGGTGACGGTGGCGAGGGGCGAGGGCTTGACGACGGGGACGCCGACGCAGAGTCGACGCGGGCACCCAGCACACAGCAGGGATCGTCGACGCGAGGCGCGGTCTGACTGCGCAGGAGGCGGTGGGGACAGGAGGGCGAGTCGACGTGGGTACGTGGGTATCGAGCACGAGCACGCAGGAGCGGGGGACGACGGATGTGGGCGTGCACGGCGGGCGGGACTTGGTGCGAGCGCGGGCAGAAATGGCGACGGCGAAGGCGGGAGGCGGATACACGGCTCGCTGGGGTTGCGCGGCTGTGGGCGCGGGCGACGAGGGGTGTAGACGCGAAGACGGGGGACGACGCTGGGGGAGATGTCGACGGCTGCGTTGGCAGCGGAGGAGCACAGAGAGCGGTGGTGGGACGAGGTGGGGTCGGAGGCAGGGAGAGGCGCGTGGTGGTGTGCAGAGCGCCGAGGCGGGAATCGGCGGCGCGCATATGGGTGCGAAATGCCCCGTCCCTCCCCACCCCGTCCTCAGCCCCAGTCGTGCGCCGCTCCGTCGTGCACTGTGCGCCGTGCGTTTTCGGGCGTGAGGTCTGCGGCGATGGCGATGACGATACATAGAGGGATGGATATGGAGACGGGAAGGAGCTCCGAGGAGGGTAGAGATGGGCCGAGGTCGAGAGATGACGCGACGAGGGTGTCGGAGGCAGTGGGCTGGCGGGCGACAGGCACAGACGGGCGGATGCACATTGAGACGGAGGTACGATAG
This sequence comes from Mycena belliarum, assembly GCA_029282135.1. Lineage (NCBI taxonomy): Eukaryota > Fungi > Basidiomycota > Agaricomycetes > Agaricales > Mycenaceae > Mycena > Mycena belliarum. The sequence continues at coordinate 87,286 of JARJCN010000121.1, read as the reverse complement.
CACGACGTCTTCGTGGGATGGCTGGGGCGCCGAGGTGCAGAAACCGACGCTAGATGCCGCTGCGCGATCCGTGGTCATTCGCGCGGGTGCATGGAGGGGCAGGGAAGGACGCAGACACGCGCTGTTCTGTAGGCGAGTCAGCCGCGAGCAGACGAGCGCGCGTTAGCCACGCACCGTCAAGCGATCGCACCGCACGTAGCCCCGTCCTCCCCGAACGTGTCATTCTAAGCGCGATATTCCGTTAGATTAGACGAAGGAGGAGAGGAGGGGTCGGACGTACGATAGGCTGCGAGCCTTGGGCGTCGTCGCAGAGTGGCGGATGGCGTACAGACCGCCAACGTTCGTCCGTCCACCGTCCAGACCAGCAACCACGGATATTCTAAGGCGGGACATTCTTTGCTAAGGGACTAGCGACGAAAGTTTGTGAGCAAACTCGTCCCGAGTTGACGTCGCCCGATTCTGCCCGCTCCAACGTCCAGCTCGAGGCAAGGACGATGGACTCATGGAGGTCGAGGACAAGAGGTGCCGGCCCGGAGAACCCGGGCACAGCCACTGATATCGGAGTTCTTCCCGATCCTGGTGACCCTTTCCGGCGCTCCTCGAGCCTCCGCGACGCTCTCCGACGAGGACACCTCTTTGCGCTCGGCGGCGCTCGGCGTCCATACAACGTCGTTACGAGAACGGGGATCTGCGCTCGTTCTGAAAGTCGCTTTCTGGCACGCATTGCGCCCTCGTGTTCGCGCGCGACTTAGCAGGGAATCCGTTTCAACCTTTCAACTCTGCGCCCTAAAAACCAAAATTTTAAAGCTCAAAGTGTAACATGTAGCAGCGTGCTCGAGAGAGGGGTAGCCATGGCAACACAAACTGGATTGCATGACCATCTTACATCGCGACCGAAAAAAAAAACCGGTAGGTATCAGCATCGCGTAGGTATCAGCATTTCTTTATTTGAATGAGAACGCTACTAACGCATAGTCAGACTTGCAAGCTTGCACGTCTGAAGCCATTCGCAGGCTACCGACAGCTGACATTCAGCAATATTCCTTAAAGGTTGGGTTGGCATTCACGCGCACGCTTCGCATCCATTCAAACGTCTCAGCTACGTCTAACCCGCAAGTAATAAGTACCAAAACATGCACGAAAAACGCACTGGATACGGTCTAGGGAGGAGGCGCACCCAAAAAAAGAGCCGTGTTCCATGCATGGCCGCGGTACGAATCGAACGAGGGCTTAGAGTCTCCTGCGGAGCTCGCTGGCGCACCATTGACTGCTAGCGCTGCCGGGCCTTCTGCGAGAGTGCTAGCATTGGTGTGTTGTATAGATCAAGTATAGATACGCACGAAATGCAGCCCAGGGATGCGGCGCGAACAAAAAAAACAGACTGTATCTTGCACATGGCCTGGACCCGAATCGAACGAGTCACGAGTGTCTCCTGCGAACTCGGAAGATTGCTGGCGCTGCATTGATTGCCAGCGCTGCCGGGCCTTCTGAGAGGGTGCTAGTAGTGGTGTATGGTATCATGATAGATACGCACGAATGGCAGCCAAGGAGGAGGCTCGGACAAAAAGGATCTTATTTACGACACATGGCCCAGATACGAATCGAACGAGGGGTGGAGTCTCCTGCGCATGCGGAGATCGCAGGGGCCCAATTATTGGGAGCGCTGCCGGGCCTTATGCGAGGGAGTTCGTACTAGTTAAGCATGGCACAGATCAATGGGGATTCACCGCTAAAATAAATTGATTCGACCGTCCCAGCTAAGTTCGTATTCAGTAATACCAAGATATGCGCGAAATAGGCACGGGATACGACCTAGGAAGGAGGCGCAGCCAAAAAGGACGCCGTGTTCCATGCATGACCGCGGTACGAATCGAACGAGGGTGAGTCTCCAGTAACTCCGGAGATCGCTGGCGCTGGCGATTCACTGACTGCCAACGCCGCCGGGCCTTCTGCGACGGATCAGCTCTGGGGTAAAGCTAACGCGCAGAAGGTGCAAGCGTCGAAAAAATCATAGATTACTCACGGCTCAGGCTGGAACGAGCTTCATCATCCCGTGTTACCGCTATCCCAGATATTATTATAAGATAAGTCTTGCCATCAAGACTCGTAGATCTAACGAAAGCAAGAGCAAAAAGAAGTTGCCGAGGAATTGCCTGTGCTCGTTTCGAACGGGCGGATCCACTGGAGCCGGGACAGTTTTCCGGCCAGGCAGTGGGCAGGCAGCCGCGGACCGCCACTAGGCCTGCAGAATCTAGACTCCAATACCCAGATACGATACTAGACCCTCGAGCGAAGCGATTCTCAGGGCGTCACGTCGCGCTAGGATGCGATGTGATTGACCTGATACCTTGCAGATTCAGATGTCCGACTCCGGCGCGGCGGAGCCATCGGCGGCCTAGGGGAAGCTGCGTGAGAGCCCTTACACGCGGCGCGCGGAGTTGGGGACGTCGAAAGGGCAAGAAAGGTATGCGGCCTACTGTCGAGGAAGGAGACGAGGGCGAAGTCAACGGTCATGGAATTACGCTCCGGGGCCCGGGCCTGGGTCGCGGGCAGTGCGGAGGACAGGGTGGACGGTGGAATGCGAGCCGAGCGGTCGAGAGCGCCTGCACCGCAGGAAGAGATGGGTGCGGAGGCTGGATAGGCACTCGTGCTCGCGTAGATCGAGGGTGAGGCACGATGTGCGCTGCACGTCCTGCCCTAATACCGATATGATATCAGCGCCGTGCAGGTGGGCAGCGAGCGAGTTTCAACGCGCCGAAATGAGAGCCACTGGATTGGGACGGCAGGGATGTGCGTAGGAGCCAGGAAGCACCTGTGGGTTAAATTGAACGAGCGCGAAGAAGATCGGCAACGCGCCGAGGCTCAAGATATGGGGCGGCCCACGTCGTTCGAGGTAACGACGCAGTACTGCGAGATAGAAGTGGATCGTAGACCAGAGACACCTAGAGGCCTTGTGAGCGCGAGGATCTCTGTGTCCACGGCGTCCGCAATGTAGGCAGAGGTCGAGATGGCGCGTGAAAGGCCGACGAGAAGAAGAGTCGGACTTGACATGTCGTTTGCGCGATGTCGAGACAAAAAGAGCTAGGACTTGCCCAGTCAGCAAAGTAAGGAAGAACTAAGTCAAATGAAAGAGGGCCAGGGTTTGTGAAGGCACTGCTGGACAGAAAGCGCGACATGGACGCCTGTGCGATGTGGTGGGAGGAAGAGAAGTCGGTACACGTGTCCGGGCCGGTTGATCCGCATCTTGCCTTCTACCCTCATGCACGACTCCGACGCGTCGAGCGGACTAGTAGTGCGCAGTGACTAGCCGCTAGTTTTCCGCACCAAGCCTGCGATTACGCCTGCACCCTTCTTGCGTTATCTCTTCGGGACATCCGCCACGCACTCTCGAGTCTCCATGATTCCTCGGCACCTCCATGATGATGGAAGGCGATCGTCGTTCGTCGTGCGGCTTCATACCGCGATGTTTCTCTACGCCGCAAAGAAATTCCCATACTCTGCCCATAGCTGACGCGCTGACGGATTATCACGCCGGTGAGTTTCGCGCTTTCCGTGCCCCTACCGTCCTGACTACGCTGCGGCAATACCGCGACTTGACTCCTTTTACTGCCACCGGCGCTTGCTCGATGGAGGCGCGCGGGCCGTAAAGGTGCTCGCCTATTGGACTCTTTCTCACCGATGTCTCCCACATGCTAAGTCCCCGGCCGCCTAGCGTTGGTCACAAGAATGTATCGGCCTCCCAGTCGGTGACATGTACTCCCACTTGCTGCGCAGGTGCGCCCGCTCCAGTACAGATTTCTGCGCACCTACCACACCCCTACAGTGCTCACCAGCGTCCTCTGGTCAAACTTAGTGCTTTCGCGTCCCTGTGCACATGGCGAAATGCATCCCCGGTGCCACTCGGGCTGTCGCACCCCAGCGCCTCCACTGCTCTGCCCAAGTCTACGAGTGGTCATTGCACGGCGGTCTCGTGTACCTTAGTTGCCTGTCGCCCTCTACCTCACCCCTGCCCACAGCCCCGTTAACTTCCCGCCGCCGCGCTGTATTCCACTTTCCCGCTACAATCCCACATCTTGGTTTCAAGTCATACACTACCCCTTCGGTCTTCGCGCAGCACCTCTGAACTGGCACTCGCAGACAGCGCCCTTCGTGCTGCGAAGAGCTCGAGCTGAGGTCTCGTCACACTTACGCTCCCCCGCGCATAATCTGTCTGCTCCGTTTATCAAGAAGCGTCGAGCTGATTAAATTCGCAGAACTAGATGTACTCTCGCTCCGCGTCAGCCAGAGACGCATCGGGCGAGTCAACGCCAACGCAAGAACAGTCCTTTCCAAATGCACAAGGTGAGACTGCTTTGTACGCTGATCCTGTTGTCTGCTCTGCTCACCTCATTCCCTCTGCTTCCATGTTCCACAAATCTCTCGCATCTCATGTCTCTTCCTTCACAGCCCGTGTCCACGACGACTTGCACCGCATTGTCTGCGTATGGCGCCCGTGCTCAACAGTGTTCTCCCTGTTGCAATTTCCGCGCGTATCAATACGAGCGCGCCGAGGACGCTTTCATCCTTGGGGACGTGGATTTTAACCTGGCCCCAGAAACTAGTACCCGCGGCTCGAATTTCGAGGGACAGCGGCTGTACCAGAAGTCTCCGCTAGTCTCAGGCTCAATTGCCACGCCGGGGGCGGCGGTGAGGCGCTATCTGCAGACTTTCAGCTGGTGAGCGTATGCGCTCGCCTTCGCCATCCTGCTCATCGTCTGTTCAGGCGACGAAGTAGATCGCGCGACAGTCGATATTCGCGCAAAGGGAGGGGCTCCCCGCGCGTCGTGCACGCTCGCGATGCAAACCCCAAAGCCACCGCGTCTCCGACCACCCCGCCGAAGTCCTTCCTTCCCTTCCCGTCCCAAAGGCAGTCCCCGCCACGTGTTGCAACTTGGCTCAGTGCTCATGGGACATTTTTTCGTCTTTCTAACGCGGCTTTGATGGCTCAGTATACGCTGGTCTGTTCGCTGGGCGCGGCGTGGCTCAGGCGGAGGGCAGCGATGACGTGTGTCCCTCGCGCTCTGAATCCTGGCCGCGTGTCTGATGGACTCCAGGGTCACCGTGCACTCTTCAAGGCCGACAGTCGGTGCGTTGGGTAATCGATTATTATTAACAGCGCTGAAATTGATTAATGATCACTGTCCGTACTGCAGCTCATTGGAGCATCTGCTACGCCTCCAGCCTCGACGTCTGTACGACTCGGCTGCGGCGAATGCGATTGTGGACACTTTCATATAGATGTACGCCCGCACGCCTTCCGCTTCAGATATGATACGTTCATCTGCGCTCAAGATTCGATCCGGGCTAACTCTTTGCAGCCCGTTCTTAAACGAAACTCGAGCCTGCACCATATCTAGACAAGGCGATCCATTGGATCAAGCGTGAGTTTCCGGCTTCCTGATGGAGGCTGTGAACATCTCCCAGCTAAAGCCAGATCCCTCTTGTCCTCAAAGCATTTCATCTTCCAGCTACCTCGACTCGGCCGGTTGGGCCGGTCGGTGCTTGCGCGGTGGGTACATCTCTTCAGGGTCAGCTCAAACAATTGCTAATCGTTGAAACTGAGCTCTATCCCCGCGTCTCTCGGTCTCGCACTGTGTTAGGTGCTGTATGACTGGCTCGACGGTGAGCTCCTGCTTTCATTTCTGGTACAGATTCTTCTTCACCGGCCTGTAGCACCTTGACCGATGGGAAATGAGTACATATCTAACAAAGTCAGCAGTTGAGTAAAGAGTAAAGCCTCCGCTCCAACTTTGGCCTCAATCAACGCGCGATCATGCACCGGCGTCAAGTTTTTGGCGGAATTCAAACGCCATGTTCGATTGGCACCCGTGAATCTAAAGCTGTGTTGTTTTCCTTCTTTCATTTATCTGATTGCCTACAGTCGTCTGCAGAACTCAACGCGTCACGGCTTCTCCCCGACATCTCTGTGCGTTGGTTTCCGATGTGTGCAAGGCAAAAGAGAGAGAACGTGCTTGTGCGTCGCGGCAATTCCCTTGCCGACAAACGCGTCGCCGAGGCCCCGTACTAGCGTGGGGTCAGCACTTGGTGCTTAATATCGAAGTCCCAGCAGCCCCATGGTTGTCCCATTCCGAATTAATTTGGCCCTCTCCTCAGTCGACTACAGCATGATGAATCGATCTCTACCAATGAACATACCCGACTCAGAGCTTCCCTCCACGCGGCGGCGCGTGCCGCTGAAGCGTGGTAAGTTCAACTTTGCCGGTGATCTCCGACTGTATGTTCATTTCCGTTGTCTGCTACAGTAGGCAATATATTTGGTCATCGCGACGTTTTGCTCGCTAAGCGAAAGAATATATATGAATCGCTTCGAAATGAGAACTCCTAGTGAGTCACTGTGATATTAAATACAAGTCGCGTTTCTGATTAATTTGCTCGCATGGTAGATCAGGCAAACTACTCATTTCCACTGTAACCGTGCACTTTTGTGATACGCGTCCTTGCCGCCCAGCATAATTTTCAACGCGTATTGCTCCAGATATAGGATCGAACCTCAAGTCCCAGGACGCGTCGGATGAATGGGAAAGGCGCAGAGCCTCGGGTAAGAAACCTAGAGATTGTACTGCGCAATATGGCGCATAATCCACAGTGATGCCAGAATTTCTGTCTCTTTTGAATGCTTCTCTATAGCCACAGGAAGCGTTGCACACACCAGGTGCTAAATTGCCGAATTGCTCCGCAATCTCCAGTACACAACCGGAAGACTCGCTATACTCTGGCTCCCCCGCCGGCTTGAGACTGTAGGAAGCAATCACATAACCGTTGACATTGGTACACTGCTGAATGAATGAGTCCTACTTATGAAGATGATGCTTGGCAATGGTATACGCACGGTCCACTCTTGATTTTTCTGTGTCCGCCTTGCCCATTGGTACGTCTGCCCATCCGACGCTCCGAATCTCCGGACCGACGAGCTAAATATTATTCGGTCAACAGATCCTTGGGGCCCAAATCGAGGATTACACGCACCTCCCCAACGGTGATGTCCGTGCGAGGTACTGGCTCATCGGCACCGCGACCCCCGAAAAACTGATGGTACCCAAAGCTTTATTCCGCCCAAAATCGAGCGCCGCGAGTGCCCGTGGAATGATTGGCTGGAATGCGGCGGGTGATGTGTTGTATATCATGTATGCGGTATGCGATGCGTCGCGCGCGTACATCGCACGGTGAGGCGCAAGCGATCGTGCACATCAAGGAACTCCGACCCGTCTTCGAGTTGGCCGGTTTTGTCATCGAGAATGAGGGGGAGCCCGTAGCTAGTCATCTCAGTGATACAGGAAAGGAGGAGCGTACATGGATCCTGGCTTTTATCGGAGCGCGACAGAGGACAGCCAAGTGGGGCTGATTGCACGAGCCCATCGTCCGCCGATCACTGACGTCAGATACGATTATCGAGCCAAGTGCGTGGCTGAGTCAGAAGGGCGGCAGAATCTCAACTCGCAGTGTCGGCATGCGCATCTGATATTATATCAAGAGCGGGTGGTCATCTGTTGAATATTGCACCTTTTGACTTCTGCTCTGGTGTCTATCGTAACGGAGCTGAACAGGTCCGTAGTCCACTCAATGGTTGCATCTAGTCAACCAGAGGTATCAGTTGGAAGAACAGGAATTATGAGAAGAGGCTCGGTTTTGGAAACACGAGGCCCTCTCGTAGGTTTTCCCAAAACAACCTTGCCACGCGGCTCCCACGGTTGAGATCTTGAGAACCGGAGATATACTCCCGAGATGGATCTTATGATCTCGCCCTATCTCGTCCGGGTCCGAAGAAATTTTGCGGGAGTCCAACGAGGTACGAGATCCCTCCCATTACCTGCCTGCCTACCTCAAGGCTCCCCGCCGGTACTACAAGACTTCAGACAACTCCACCCGAATTTTTCATGTACTTAACTAATTTCTCTGTTCGCTAAAATCAGGCATACGGCAGCTGATCTGGGTACAAGCACGGGGGTTGCTAGATTTTTATATTTCCGGCTGATTATAGTGTAGGCTAAGGGAGGTAGTCATAGATCGAGCAAGTTCCCAAAATTAACAGGCCTCGAGCATCAACACGCGTCCGGAAGTTCCCTTCGGAACAAGAAACCCACCCAGCTTCTTGGCTTCGAAATGGGAGAGCTGCATCGATTGTGAATTCAGACCATCTAGCGTTGCGGGCTCTGTCAGTGACATTAGTACGGGTATTGCAGGTTACGCTGCAAGGCGCGCTGAAAGAAGCGCGATTTTTGCCATTGGCGTCGGGAATTCCCGTATGTCGATGCAGGTGTGCCGCAGCGTGCATCCGAGCTGTCTGAACCACGACACGAGACTCGGAATCGGCTTCATGCAGGCCCCTCGAGGACCATAAGAGCGCCGGGGGTGTGCAAATCATCATACTAGGATAGAATTTCTCATCCAATCCCGAACTAGAGTCGAATCCCATCCCGAACTGAGTCGATCTTTTGCTGACCGCGCGCAGAAACCCGGGGTCAGTTGAGAGTTGGTTCAGAGTAAGTGAGGCGGATGAATCAGCCTTGACGATCAGGGCTACAGATCGATTCGCGCCCGAGTTGGAACATTGAGCGGAGAACACTGTCGTCGAAGGAAGTGCTGAACACGTCAAAGGCGCGCGTTGGAGCATGACTTGCGGGGGCCTCAGAGAATTGGGGGAAATAGAAACAAATTGGGTGTGGCGGCTCGGTAGTTCACGGTGTCCTGTATTCCAAGAGCGCGTCGAGCCTGCCGAATATCAGGATAACCGAGGGCGGGATCGAACGATCGAGCTGCAGGGAAATATAATCGTTCGCACGCGACGAGAAAAATACAGAAATGTCAGAGACAAAAGACTTTTCAACTTGAAAAGAGGAAGGCGGGACGCACACGTGTTTTGGAGCGAATGCTTATCCGCAGGTTGACAGATGCGCGTCCGAGGCAGCACGCTCATCTGACACGCAACTGTAATGACTATGATGAGTCTGGCCCTCGCAAGCTGCTAGCACGGCGCCCACATGTACGAAGAGCAGCCCCGCCGCCTTCTACAAGCACCCAGTCTACCCAGATATTACGCGGAAACAAAACGTCGCGAGGAATCAGCGAGATACCGAGGAGTTCCGTCTCCCTGTGCCAGCGCGTCCGGGAGCGAGCGCACGGACGCAGGGTGCCGGAGAGAGGTGACGGCTGCTGCACGCCGGATGTCCTCTGCGCGCTCGGGACGTGTGCGCGTTTGGAAAGGGGGACATGCATAGTAGAAGGCCGGTTTTAAGGGTACAGGCGTACCGGGGGATCGCAAGGGGGTCGTGTAGAGCAAGCGATTGGAGCGGAGACTCGGAGCGTGGACCTGGAGATGTATGGGTGCAGAACAACACGGACGTTGAGCGAGGTGTTGATGGGCGGGATGAAGGCGGTGGCCTGAGACAAATGGAACGAGGGAGCTGCACGCGGTTCGATGTGACGGGGAGATGGGCGGTGGTGGACGGGGCAGAGCGTGCACGAGAGACGTGAAACAAGACATCTGGTCAGCAATAAAGAGACGGAGACGGGCTGCAGACGGGCTTCACCGATTCGCGCAATCCAACTTGTTCGATGTGCACATCCAGAGTTTGAACGCCCCAGGACTCAGGAGTGAGTACTTGAGTTTAAATGCCTTGAGCCAAAGACGAGGCAAGCCTACGTGATTTTTAAGCCAAGAGACTTTCTGAGGAAAGTCGGCGGAGATGTGCAGGGGGGAGCAAAGAGCTAGTCCAGGGATGAGCGTAACTTGAAGATGAGTGTAGGAAGCAAGAGAGGCCGGATCAACCGGGCCGCATGTGCAAACAAGTGCAACTTATATTTTGCTCCAAACCGCCAGGTCACCGCGACGGGCTGCCCTCCGAACGCTTCCCGCATCCAGTGCGCATGCGCAGGCTAACTCACCGCTGCGTCTCGCTATTCACTCGCTACCCCTGTGTTGTCTTGCTCTGAGTCAAGCGAGAGCGGGAACACCCCCTCACAGCGCTCGCACTCGCGCGCCTCAACCGCAACTCAAAGGTGTGATACGCTTTCTGTGTACGGGGCCTGTCAAAAATTGATAGCGCGCAAAAGGCGAATGGTGAATTCGGCGATCGGGAGAAGAGGCATCTGTGGGGCGGACGGTGGGTTTTCATGATACATATGCGTGTTCCCTTCCTCATCTCATGGTCGATGTCATCCAGTCTTGCCCTTTAGGTGCTCGCTACATGCGCTGCCGCTCCGTGTGGCCGTGTCGCGCCGGAGCTGCCTTGTGGCGTCCTGCAACGAGTTTTAAGGTTGTCGCAAGCACGCCGTTTTGACTCTCCTTCCCCCACCGCGCCGACGGCGCAGCTTTCCCGGTAAGTGCCTTCCCCTGTACATACGCTATGCTCTCGCTGTCGCTCACGCGCAGAGCTCGCGGATACGCACGAGCACCTCCTCTTACCCCTCGCTCCGCGCCGCTCTGCTCTTCCCCTCCGCCGTCACACGCAGGTAGTGTGAACGGCGGCGTCCCACGTGTAGAGCTGGAGGTCTTCTTGCGACGACTGCCGCCCTCCCTGTCCTTCCCCACTGCGCGGTTCCACTCCCTTCCCACGCTATCCTCGCTCCTGCCTGCACGCGCTCTCTACCCCCGCTCGACGCATACTGCGACGCTGGGAGCCTCGTCGCACGTGTACGAATATGCGGGCACGCAATCGGTGCTCATCGAGCTGTGCGCGCATCTTCGGGCGCTGTCAGCGACGCTGGCGTATCTCAGGCTGCAGGTGCCCCTACCCGCCGCGCCGCATGCTTCGCATGTCGCAGGCACACGCCCCACACGACTCGGCAGCGCTGGAAACGAGACTGTGGGGCGTATGCACTTGTTAACGACGCCCATCCAGATCTGGACACGGCGGCGAAAGCTGTGGAGCCGCAGGTGACCAGTGAGGGACAACGCGAATATATGCGCTTCCTGTTCGCTCGCCTCTCCGTTTCCGCGCCAATGCAGGAAACGGGTCGTGGAGTGTATCTGCATGAACTATACATGGGGGGCTCATCGCGTGCGGCGCCAAGGCACGTCCCTCCCTCCAGTTTCTTGCCCCTTTCTCTTCCCTTCCTCTCACATCTTTCCTTACATACCTCTTCTTACAAAGCCTCGCAGGGTCACAACGGACGAAACAGAACAATGGAGACTCAGGAGGGCGGGCTCGAAGGTATGCGATGATTATACTACACCCCATTCCCATTGCACAAAAATTCTGCAGAAGCTCCCGTAAAGCCTGTCGAAGAATAGGACACCGAAGAGGATGAGTGGTGGCAGGATAGCCCGGGCCTGTGAAGACCAATGCGCCCATTGGAAACGGTCAGCAGTGGTTCGGCGGCGACATCAAAGTCTGACTGCTTCCTGCTCCCCGCCGAAAATGCCTCTTGGCGGCGCAACAGTTGCCTTCTTTCTCTCCATTACACCATTCGCTGCAGAAGCCTGCATCGTGTCATACTTTCCGAACAACCCAGATCGCTTTTCCTGACGATGCGGGGAAAGGCGTCTTGTGCGAACAATCGGCCCGCACCCCGGCGGCAAACTCCGGCGGCTCTTTTGTCGCGAAGTTTGCAGACAAAGGACAATAGAGGCACTGCCACATCCTCTCTTTCATCCTGCCACTTGCCCGCCACCGAGTTCCATTGCCATCCCGACTATGCATCCCGCCGTGCACATTCGCAACCTTGAAAGGCTTCCCTTTTCGATCAAGGTATGCTTCATTGTTTGATATTTTCTTGCTCACGAACTCGGTAGCGAGTCGCCCTTACCGCATGCAAGACGCGATCCATCGACAACCTGAAGCGCGCACGCGATCTAATGGATGATGTGCCCGCCCCTCAACGCCTCCTCTTCCTCCCCGTCTATTTTACCAACCTCAATCCGACGCATGTTCCGACGACCACGGAGCTCGCGCTGCTCAGTCCGCTCACGAGACTGCGCATCACATGCGCCGTCATCGCGCTTGACGGGCTGTTCTATATCCGCGAGCCGCCCATGGCGGTCGGCCCAACCGTGTGGCCCGGCCTCTGGGCGTGGGTGAACTTCATGCACACGCACTGGGAGCAACTCCCCAGTGTCCAGATGCTGTCGAAGTACACACTCTACGCCGAGTTTGTGCGGTTCGTGGGCTTCTTCCACGACCACCCGCAGACCTACGCGCTCATGGAGGCCACTGTCGGATTCCGCCACGTCCTCGGCACGGTGCTGGCGCTCGTCCCGCATGCGGCGCTCCAGGAAAATCCGTACCTCGAGGTTGTACTCAACGATCTGTTCGGCTTTCTCATCCACTGCGGGGTCTCGCAGCCTGCGCAACTTGCAGAGATCCTAGACGGCATCGGTGGGACGATTGACGACGCGGCGCACCTCGTGGTCGATTGCCTGGATTTCGTGGTCCAGCGCACGGAGATGATCGCAAACGCGAACGTGTATTACATCCGCGCGTTGCTGCACTTCGTGTTGGATAGCGACAATATTCCGTGCGAGACAGATGGGGCCGACATCAAGAAGCTCGGCACGTTGAGCAGGGCCCTGCTCCTGCAAGGCTTTATCCCAGCACTCGTGCATGCGATGCAGTTCCTCACCACCACCTCATCTGCCGACGAAACGGGCTTGGCGCTCAGCAACGGATTCACAATCCTGCGACGCATATTCACAACGTTCAACAGCCGTATCTGTCTGGAGTGCGCCTTAGACGCCGGCCTCCTGAGTGTCATCGTGGCCTGTGCGACGCTGGAGTGCACTATCGACCTCACGCGCGATTTGCGTCATCTGCTGACTCGAATTTTGCCCGGCGCCCTCGTGCAATACTTTGTCGTTTTCTGCCTTCAAAAGATATCCGACGAGATCGAAGAAGCTTCAGAGGCCGACGACTTTGTACGCTCGTCGCTATTCAAATGCTTTTCCGACTTCTGGATGCTTGCCAAGAAGCGAATGTCGATCCTCGATCGCCTGGAATCATCAGAATATGTTGCTCTCAAAGCCTGCGACAACTCCGAGGTCCGTGGTGTGTAGCACTTCTAGAATACCATTGACGCTCTTTTAGTGCAACAAGATCCTGCCTAGATCCGCGCTCGAGCGCTGCGCCGCCTGCAAAGCTTCCTACTACTGCGGTCGCTCCTGTCAGACGCGTGACTGGAGACTCGGGGGACACAAGAAAGCCTGCCCTGGGCCCTGCATCATCAGTCTCAGTGCGTGCGCTACGCACCACGCTCATACACCCCGCTCACAGTCCTTATAGCGGAATCGGCAACCGGTGGCAATATGAATCATCACGAACGGGATTTCCTCCGCGCGGTTGTCGACGACGACTACAGGTTGCAGCGCTCCACGATCTACCTGCAACAGACCAAAGTCATGGCTGCGACTCCGGGCCCCGTTTTGACGATCTTCGACTACACTCGCATGCCGCCGAAGGTAATGGTCCAGAGTGTAGCGGAGAGTTCTATGGCGCGGGGACTGGACAGGATGACTGCAGAGTGGGCAAGCGCCCTTGGGCGTGTATCTGCGACGGTCGGGCGCCTCCAGCTGCATGTTGTGCTGCTGAACGAAGGCGATGGCCCGCGCTGCTGGATTGTCCCGCTGCGCGCCAACAGCGGTAGTTTACAGCTAGCGGTTGAAGCCCTTGCCACCAAGAAGCTGTCGGATGATGCGCTTAAGATACTTATTGAGGAGACTCTGGACGCAGAGGAGGAAGCGGGCCTGCTGGAAATCCATTAGATGTTATTTCGTCCTCCATTTTATAATAGATCTATTCATCACCATCACAATACTGTAGTTCGTTGCGCCCTGATCTTGGATTTCCATCGGTTCGCGTCTTTTGAATTCCGTCGTAATGAAGACGCTCCGACTTTCCACAGTGCACACAAGCCCACCTTTCTATGTCTTGGAGCTATGTGTAAGCGAGCTGTGCCTCCGGTGGCTGAAATTGCAAACAAAATGGATGGGAGTAAATTACTTCTGCATGCCTCTACTTATTGGTCATTGACAAGCATTGGCTCGATAGCGAACGTCCAGCTTTTTCCTGATGCCTGCGATCGGGATTCAAGCTCAAGTCTAGCTCAAGCAAAATTTAAGTCCGGGGGAAATCTTTCTTGAATCTTTCTGGCCCTTGGGCGAATTGGTTTTGCAACTCAGAGTTTCCAACGCAAATTTTTACCGAGACATAAAAGTGTCGAGTTTGATAAGTGAAGCAAACGATTGTAGTAGTTGAGCGATGAGCGCAGCGCAACTTGAAGTTGAAGTTGAACTTCGAACCTCAACTAGATCACGAGACGTGGTCGCGGTGACACTCCGCGTGACTCGTCACACCTTCTCCCAAAACCATCGAGCGCCTAACCGACGAAATGGATGATCCTGCTCCCGGCACAGCGCACGTCAAGCCCGAGTACGCTGCTTATAAACATAGCTCGAACCTCACTTGCTAACGCCCTGGCCGCCAGATTCCTGCTCCCGGTAAGCGCGACGCGACGGTCGTGCAGCACTCGTGCTAGACGACGATGACACCGCTGAAGGGGCGACGGGATGTACCCGTGGTGTAAGGGGGCGCAAGGAAGCCGGGGGTGGATTGGATGTATACGGAGGAGTGCCACACGCGCGCACGAAGCGCACGAAGGCGCAAAAGCACGCGCAGAGCGGCGCAAACAAGGGGCGGCGTTTTGGGAAGGTTGTCGACGGCGTGGACTGCTGTTACCATGTCGCGGCGGGAGAGGGCTTTGAGCTCGGGGAGCGGTGCGCTCTACGTGCTCATCGATCTTTTTGCAATGCTGAACTGCATGGGTGGATGCAGCTGGCGCAACAACCACGACGTGCGCGCGTACCTCGCCGCGAAGCCCCCCGACATCTTGTTCCCGCGCACGGCGGACGTGCAGTGCCTCCCGCTCCCCGATGCCATGCAAGTCGACGCCGACTGTCTGGTGTCCCGCCCGCCGATGTGCCCTGTGTTTGAGGAGACGGGGGAGTGCAGGTGCGCGATGAAGCCCACCCGCTCGCGCTGTTAGCTGACGTCGACCGTAGATTCGGGTATCGATGCCGCTTCCTGGGCGCACACATGCGCCCGTCGCTCCCGCCGCCTCCCTTCCCGCTTCTGCCGACGTCCCCTCCTCGACCGGCACCAGCGAACCGGCACCAGCGAACCTGCGCTCGACTTCGAGCTCGTACAAGACACCAACAAGCTAACGCGCTCAGCGCTCACGAACGCAGAGACGAACCGTGTCAGCGGGCACACGCTCAAGCTCCTGCGCACGACGAAGGTGTGTATCGCCGTACTCTGTTACGCGCTGCTCCAGCTCATGTACGCGCGCGGCAGTACCCCTTCCCCATCACGACGACGTACCAGAAAGAGCTCCCTGCAGTCGAGGTTGGCACAACGAACGTGAAGTCGACGCCAGGCGCAGGCGCGCTCGTGTTTACGGAGCCGGACCAGGAGGACGACGAAGGCGCCATACCCGCTGCCACCACCCCGGTTGCGCTGCCCGCCGCAAATGAGGAGCCCGTGATCCCTGCTCGTCCGACTGCCGCCGCCGAAGCCACAGCGGCGAAGCCCGACGCCGATGAGATCATCGCGCAACGCACTGCCGGCGCCGCACCACCCGACGCGGTGGACGGGCGCGTGCGCTTCCGCGAGAAGAATCGGCTTGATTGGGCGGGGAAGACTTGTTAGTTCCTCCTTTCTTAGGTACCGTCCTGTCGCATGAGGGCTCTGCCCGTCCACGTACTCTGGCTTTCCCCGCTTTCTCTGTCTCGTTCCGCAGAGTCCTCTGTCATCTTTTGCGCTCACGGCGCCCGCCCTCCCTCTTTGGCGTGCACCTGCATCTGTCTTTGTCTTCAGCTACTCATCCTCTCTTACACAGATCTTGCAACTTTGACGACCGTTGGAAACCTCGTGTGTCGCTCGTTTGCCTCTGCAATCCAGCGTTTAGTGATGCTAAATGGATCGGGTCTAGCCGTTTAGACGCTTGTGCGTCCCGTACGGCGCGGACATCACTTGCGGGGAGAGTGCGTGTTCCCCTGCTTTTTTCCTTCGCTCGTTCGTTCCTGCCCGCCCTCCTCTCCTCTCCTTTCTGCATTGCTGCAATCCTACAATTAATTCTTACTCTCACAATGCCGCAAGGTCCCTTCGTTCGTAAACGCCACTGTTCCACGCCCTTCCCTTCCTATACATCTACGACGCCTCTCCCTTCCTTCCCTTCACTGCCGAAAGGTTCATACACCCGAATTCTGCCCTCGCCCCGGTCCGCCCGCTGTTCCTAGTACCTACGCTGAGACCCCGTTCCAGCCCCTTCTATTGGTCCTGCTTTCTCCCTCCCCCTTCCACATTCCCCCTTCCAAACTGTTATGCCGTCATTCTGCAACCGCGCGTAAACTCCCCCTCTCTCTCTCTTTGCTGCCTTTGCTTTTCTCAAGTCCGTAACCTTTCCTGTCCACGATCGCATTCTCTTTCTCTTTCTTCCATCCCTTCATCCTTTTTTCCCTCTCCTGCATTGTCAAACTGACGCCACATCAGCGGGCCTTGCGACCTCGGTCGTCTCCGACTCGAAGGAGGAGTCACGTGGTCCCTCGTACGACGCCACCCCTCGGAGCGCACTTTCGGCGTGTAGCTCGCGGGGAGCAAGGTCGCGAGCGTCGTCGCCGCAGCGGAGGCGCTTGCCTGCAAGCTCGGGGATGAGGTCGACTTTGTTGATTTGAACTGCGGGTGTCCGGTGCGTTTTGCACGTCTCATCTCCCTCTTCTCTTGTTGTGTTCAATGCCTATGCACGCGCGCTATCCTGCGATTTCGATGATGTGGCTTACAAGCGGGTTTAAAACCGGCTCGGGATCTGCGCGTGCGTCCTTTGGCTGTCTCTTCCGCTTAGATGCCCACACTAACCTCAATGTAGTGCTCGACAACGCGAACCGCCTCGTGAAGATCGTGCGCGGCATGTCCCGCGCGCTCGGGGCCGTGCCCGTCACCGTGAAGCTATGCACGGGCGTGAAGGACGGGCGCAACACCGCGCATAAGCTCATGCCGTGGCTGGGGCCAGAATTTGGAGCGGGTGGGCTTACGATGCGTTGTGTGCTTACTTCTCCTTTCTGCATTCATGAGAGTGGGTGCGGTGCATGATGCTGAACTCGACTTGAAATTGCATGGGGGCCGGTGCTTCAAACGAAACTCTTAACTGATAAAACAGATTCCTCAGTTGCGTCCGTGCGCATGCGGCAGCAACGCTACACGAAGCTCGCGGATTGGGCGCATATCAAGGGGTGCGTGGACGCGGTGCGCGCAAGGGAGGCGGACGAGGATCGTCAGTGTTGCCTTGTTTTATCTTTGGTGTCACTCACGCTTTATTTTAACGGTGGATTCTCATGCTTCCATCCGGCATCCAAGCCTCGAGCCTCTTCCATCTTCCACCGATCCATTCTTATGAATCATTGTTCGAATATTCCAACGTATTCCAACGTATCTTCCGCCTATCCTTCGTCCTTCTTCGTTCTCCCTTGTTTTATCGTTCCCGAACTCCCCCTACACCTCGTCATCGTCCGTCCTCGCTGCTGTGCTTCCATCCTTCCAATTTTTCTCGACGTTTCCACAATGCTCCTACATGTCTTAGACTTTTGCACTGCCGTCCCGTTCGTTCTCTTTTCATCTACTAATCCCCCACCCAGTCCCCCGCGTCCCGATCTTTGGCGGCGGCGACGCCTTCTTGAATGTCAAACGCTATGAATCATGGCTGTGTTTCAGATCTGTTCCCCGCCGCGTCGATACGCGCGACCGGTCAATACTCGCAGTCTTGGCTCCCTCAATTTTCGCACGAAGCGAGCATGCCGGGGTACGGGAACTCGGGCCAGCCAGCCTGGGATGATTTTGGTGCAAGGTGTGCAATCGTTCGGCACGTTGATCATGAATCTGCGCAACTGACACATTTTCCCCGCAGTTTTGATGATTCTCGGTCAATTCCAACACGGCCTCCTTCCACCGATTCCGATCCGGGAGATTTCTTCGATGGGTACAAGTGAGTTGATCCTTCGCCACACGCTTTCCACTCATCGTTGTTGGCGCAGTTTTCACGAAATGCCGACTCGACCATCATCAAGCAGTTCCCAATTCTTCGATGATGGTTACGGGTTCGGTTTCTTTGTTTTCTCTGTTGCCTGTTGCTGAATGCCCCATATTAGCATCGATGCTCTCATGGATGAAATCCGGTAAGACTTTCTTACACGTCCGGTACATTTTGCTAGAATTGATCAATTCTAGCTCCGCACCAGCCTCCAGCATCTACAGTGAAGATGCGGGGTCATCTCGGTGCGTCGTTCAGATTTTCGGATTTTTTCTACATCTGAGAACCGTAAGATACTGTTCCTCACATGACTCACGGCCGGTATCGGTTGCGCCGAGCATACCTGGAAGGTCAGCCCGTTTAATTCAATCCTCGAAATTTTCCCTAACTTTTCCTCGTCTCTTGCAGCCCACCATCGGTCTCTGTTGAAATTCAATCGTGGGATGGTACTGACTGGCGCAAACAATCGTACGTCTTTGCATTGAAATCCACACTCTACTTTCCTAACGCTCTCTCATATCTAGGCCCCAGACTGTTTTTATCTCGGCACCAGAACACGACCTGGCCGGGGAGGCTCCGGACATGGATTCACGTCTAGGATGGGCGTGGAAGCCGTCTGGATTGAAGTGGCTGGATGACGATGTGACATCGGAGGTGGTTGAGTTTCCGGCCGGGATCAACCTCACCGATAAGCAGAAAGTTTATGCTGTCCATCGCGTTAAGGGATGTCCTTCCCAGTTCCCGTTCTACCGGAAACGCACCGCATTTCTTGTCTATTTCACCACTATGCATGACTTACCCGCAGATGCGACGGTGGATCAGCTTATCCGGTCCCAGGTGAAAACATTCCATTCACACAGGGCGAGATTGCTGATGATTATTTTGCAAGGACTCGCATTCTTATGGTGGGAGTACCGGGTCGCGCAACGGTGTTGATGCGAAACTGCCTGGATCTTTTTTTGGTCTCAGCGGCGAGGAAAAGATTTCATGTCGACGGGCGACTCCCTCATGTAGCGGCGTCGTAGCGTGCGAATCTCTTGATCCCGTGTTCTTGAACGAGGAGCGTCGCGAGCTTGACCCAGAGCCTGCTGCGAGGCTTGTGGCTGCCACGCTCCGCACCCGAGAGATGCAAGATGATACTGATGTCGGTCGAACATTAGCGTATGATCTTCTTTCTTTATCGCTACCCCCATCTCACAGCCTAATAGATTCTATCACTCGCTCCAACGTTGGCATTGTAACGGTGTTCGAGCCGATGGGGAGCACTGTGATGGATCCATCTCCGTCCGCAAATTGAGAATGGTACGTTGTCCCCTACCAATATGATCTTCCTGTCTGTTTTTCTCATCATATCGAAGCCGGACCGTGGCAAAAATCATATCCTGTTATGCTCGAAGCGCGAGGATGCGCTAATGGCAAGCTCGTTCCACTCACAAGCACAAATCCTCGACCACGTCCCTGAAGACCTGCTCCTCAGGGCGATGAGCGGTGAGCCTATCCATGACGCACCGGATACCGAGGACAAATGCCCGAGGGTCGTCTCTGGGAGAACGGGAGGAAAGGGAAAGGCGCAGTGCCGTGAGTTGGCCTCTTCCTTCTCTGCTACTTACTCTTACCCTTTATCCTCAGCTTTCAACCACCACAAGGGCGGATTGCCCTATATTGCCAAAGTGCGGACCGTAAGCTGCAGCGCAAAGATGCATATCTTCTGCCCTTCCGAGTCTCTGCACCCCGAGCTCGCGAGAATGGCAGTTGTGGTGCCTTCCCCAGCATCCGGTCATACACATCCGCCGCCACCTGCTAACAAATGCACTCCGGCTGTAGCGGAGCGGTATCGGGAATGTGTTCGCCGAATAGGCCTTGGGGCAACTGTTGCCAAAGTCGAGAACGGTAAGTACTCCCTATTTTAACCACTCCGCACGACCATTCTGACTACGCGAAGCTGAGACTACGAAGGCGCTCCTTGACGGCAAGACACCCGGCCTCTTCCATCCCGGTTTGATCAGTCGCGACACCAAAACTCGCCTCGTTCAGCAGGTGAAAGCGGAGTTGAACGGTGTGCCGGGTGATGCAACGGGGAAGACTACCAGGCAGCGTACGTCCATCTTGCTTCCTCACTTTCTTTCCTAAGCTTTTTCAACTCAGAGGTTGCGTCGTACTTGAGCGAGCAAGAGACGCTGAGCGACGAGAAGAGGTTCCTCCACAGTTCCATCTCCCGGGACGGCAAACGCATCATATTTGGTGCACACCACAAGCTCCTTTGCTTCATCCACCATCTTCGCACACTCGACTGTGATACTACATTCAAACCTGTTGCTGGTGAGATGCAGATTTTCGAGATCAATGGCTGGCTGGCGGGGATCAAGGAATGTACGTCGATTAGTTTATCACTCTGTCTACACCGATTAACGTCTTGACCGCTATCTCGTTGTATAGCAATCACGGTACTACGCGTCTGGATGGAAGTACACGATCGGGCGGCGTACAAGGCGGTGTGGGAGGAGATACTTCGCCTCGTCCTGAAGCTCACCCGCAAACAGCTCAAGTTTAAGGGGCTTCACAAGGGCGGCAAGGTACTGGGATTGAACTCCGATATGGAGGCGGCACCGCTGCTTGGACTTGCGGACGCTTTTGCTCCGACGGTAGATATAGAGAGTGTACGCACAGCAATTGCAGGCAGACTTGTCGGACTGGCTTGGCCGAATGGCTTGCCCCGCAAGTCGGAGTTTGAATTTGGCTGGGGCGGGCTTGTGCGGCTTGGGCTTGGATGGGCTTGGGCTTGTGCCCAATCACAGCCAGAGTTTACACTGTAGGTACTTCCTTGTCTCCAGCAGTGCCCGGTACATCTATCTTTCCCTTTCATCCCCACATGCCCTCCGGAACATCCGACCGGGCATCCCTGTCGTCGGCATCGACGGCGAGATCGCACACAAGTTCACCTATCGGGATCTTTGGGCTGTCGTGCGAGCAGGTAAGAATTGACTAAGTAGCGAGATCTCCATGGTCCCAAGCTGAGTTGAACTTGAAGCTTGAAGCTTGAGCTCAACGAACTCTAGTACAGTCATAGTATCAGTAGCCGCTGGCAACAGTCGCGTCGGCGCCCACGTCCGCTACCACTGGTCCGATGGCCAGGCCGCACAGGTACTCACGCGCTCGAGCATTCGCATTCATTTGAGGTTTCTGGGGCTCTCTTGCCAGGACTGGTGCATGCATCGATCACCCTCATCATCGGCGCTCAGCGCTCTTCCTCTTCTCCGCGGCTTCCGAGCGCGATGTCGGGATCCCCCTTCGGCCCGGCTAACTACTGCGAGCGCAGAATCAAGAGCCCAGTGAATTGAGCCACGGATAGTCCGCCGCTAGCTGCATAAGAAACCATGACTGTGCAGATGCAAGATTGAACCAGAGGGAATTTCGGTTGTATGGTAGGACCCACCGGCCTCCAAAGAAACTAATGAGTTGACAGAGAAAGACTAATCTGCATCCAGAACGAGGGTGAGACACCGACGCAAGCTCAAACCCAAGCTTGGCCCAAGCCTAAGTTGAACTGGATATACACCGTTGCAAGTGTTCTGTTCCATTTTTTTGGCACTATTCCCCGTTCTGTACCTCGAGTAATGTACTTAGGACACTTCAACAGCTATTTGACGCATCGGGGACGATACAGGATGCAAATCGCTCGCAAGCCCGGACGCAAGCCAGGTGTCACGTGATACAAGCCATTCCGCCAGCCGCCCCAAGCCGATCTCAAATTTGTCAGGCCAGCATAGATTGGTGCCAAATATACCTTCTAAATGTCAAGGGACGTCCTATATATTATAGTAAGCGAAGTATGAACTCAAATTTCCACTTGAACAGAGTCCACCATGACTTTGTCTGAAAAGTCACCATACTGCCGTTCGTGCTGATTTGAAGTGAATATAAGACACCCTCAATATGAATTTGGTCTTTATGCGAAGCTTGAATGTCTCTAGAGCACATTGGGCAACACAAGCCACAAGGCTTGTACATGTTCAACCTTGCAGCTCGTTGCCGGCCGGGTATTGCCGACAATGAGCACGATGGAAGGGAGATTTTGAGGGACTGACCTCACTGACCTCAAGAGGAGTGTTGGTAGATGGTCCCCTGATACTCAGAACTAAGCTGAAGCTCACTGTGAATGAGTAAAAGGCTCAAGCCATTAATTTTATTTGGGTGGTGCCAAGCCGGCGGAATGGCTTGCCAAGCCGACAGATTGGCTTGCAAGCCAATTGGCCGGGCTTGGGCTTGGGCTGCCACCAAAATCCAAGCCCAAGCCGAAACAAGCCAATTGGCGCGGGCGCAAGCCATTCGGCCAAGCCAAAAAGTTAACTCTCCAATTGCAGGTGATCCCCAGCATCTCCTTCTGTTTATCTTGCGGCTCTGCTATACCCATTATAACCGGTACCGTTTCCGTTCAATTCCGTGCTTGGTTCTCATAAATTTACTTCTAGGGGAGTTCCCGAGCTCTTACACCTCTCGCCGGCGCATCGTAAACGCATATCCGACGTCAGATACTTGAAGACACCCGAGGAAGTCGAGGTCTTCAAGGTCTGGATCCCGACACTGCCTGATCCTCAGGGGGTCATCAAACGTAAGTATGCCGATTCTTCCCCTCCCTTGGTACACTTCAGTTGTGCTCAACCGCGGTCTAGGGTGGTGGGATCACAAGCTCATGCATCGTTGGCTCTTGCCTGGGTTTATCCATTGCTTATCGAAAATTCCGCTCGAACAGTGGAATACGATGGAGGCCACGACAAACCTCGGTGAAGCGCAACATGCCTGGAATAACTCCCAGACGGGCATCTCGATGGGCGTCATTGAGTCGTTCAGAAAGTAAGCTTGCGGTTCACAATATATCTATTCTGTTTTGACCCCGACTCAGGTACGAAGAGCTTGATATTCGGAGAGCCCAAGAGATCGAGGGTCGCATGTCGACAGGGCTCTCCCGCAACTCGGGGAACGAGGTGACAGATCGTTTTGCAGACCGAACCGCGCGGCGAACTCGAGCTCTCGACAAGGGAAAACGCGCTCACGTGGCGGATGCGACTGTCGTCTCCGTGCAGGCAGAGCTATCGGAAACCAAAGAGGAGCTCAAGGCTGCGCGCGCAGATGCCAAGGTGTGTAAATCTTTCTCTGTCCGCCTCTGGCAACTCATGTATACTGGGACAGGCTGAGAGATCGGACGAGGCCGCGGGGCGGGTGCGTGAGCTCGAAACCGCCGTTAACGCCCTGGCAGAAAAGCTCAAGCTCGCGAAAGCTGAGGCGAAGGTAATAACCTTTCCTGTTGATATTAAGAGATTATACTCAAGCACGATTCAGTCCAACTCATCTGGTCGCGCTCGACCAAAACGCGGCGCTGCGGCGCCCATTGCAACGGTGGCCTCCGACCAAGCCAATAGCCCTCAAACAGCACCCGACACACCCACCGTACATGCCACACCCACTACGATTCAGGCACCTATCCCGCAACCGGCATCAGGCGCAGTTGTGGGCGCATCCACTCTTCGTCGCACCTCGCGCAAGCGCCCGAATCCGCACTCGGCTATCGACGCCTCTAGCTTACCTGGTCCATCGTCCGGAAAGCGCCAGAAGATGCTGACTGATCCTCTGGCCAACTGGGAGATGGAGGATCCCGACACGATGGAGCGACTTACTGGGCACGAGTGGGTGAGGCGCTTTCCGGATGAGTTTGAAAAGTGCTACAAGAAGACTCACCGTGACTATGTTAACTACCTTGCGCAGTCGGCGACTCTGTAGTAGAATTGAATACAGAGCTCCATTGCCTTTGTAACTCGTTGACGTTCAATACTCTCTGCTTTCCTTTCATTTGCAAAGTCCATCCTCGAGCACCAGAGCCCGGAGTTCAACTACTGAATGCTAAATTGGGATTTACAACTTACAATTACAAGAGGGGCAAAAAGAATCGCTGTGAAACAGCGCTTCGGATGCAGAGAGCGCCTGTGTAGTTCAACTGTCACTTGAAGGCAGCTAGAATAAATAGCGTAGCCTGCAACGCACCTAATGTAAGCAGTTCTTATCTCTCATTGACTTGCTTTAGTTCGGGCACAAACTTATGCCAGTCCGAGAGACTGCATGACAATCGGTGGCTGGCTCGGTGTTATCGCAGCTCCACGCGCCTCTTTGTTGAGGGTGTACTGGTTGCGCGGATGGACACAACACCGAGTGGTAACTGCACCGCCCTCCTGGTGGAGCGCATCAGGAAAAACCTCCCGAGATAATTTGACATAATTCTGCTGGAATAATCTTGCCTCAATTTAATCTGGTAAGACCTGCGATAACTTGGTGAATTTTGGTGAACTTTCGATCAACTTTTAACAAATTCTGTCAACTTTTCAAGAACTCTGGTTAGCTTGCTCTCAACTTCTGTGTCCGCTTTTTGAAAATGGCCTCAGAAAGACAGGTTTCATCTATCAGGTGTTGACCATCTTGAATGGACGCTTGGAATGAGTAGGACGCAAGTGAAGGCACGTATCGGGCTTTCAATCGACAAGTCGTTTAAACTCCGCCAGTGCCAAACAACACCCAACGAAAGAATCGCACCATTCTGACTTTCTTTCTCTCACCGCCATCTTTGCCCCCCCCACTTCCGTAGCTGCGACATTGTGCCGTCACCCTACTCGTTGTCCCACCTCCTCCCCATCCGCCTTCCTACCTCTCCTTCCCGTCCCGCGGTCTGCCCCACCTCTGCAACCTCGCACTTGCCACGTCACCGCAAACGGCAAGCAGGTCCCGCGCCTGGAGCCCAACCTGACCTTATTCTGTCCAGTCTGTGGGCCCTTCAAGTCCTTCCATCATGTGTGCAGTCAAGTTCTTGCCTCCGTCTGCCAACACCAACCCTCGGGATTCTCAGCCCCACTAGGGCATGCAACCGTCCCGTATTTTTACGGAAATACGGGCCGTAAAAACGGTTACGCCCCCGTCCCGTCAGCGAGATTAGTACCTCCTGATACGGGACGGGTACGGTACGGGTATACCCGTATACGGGGGGGCCGTAACCGGCCGTTTACGCGTATATATACGGGTGCCGGGTGCCGTCAGCCCGGGATCAATTTCTTCATATCCACGGTTGATGGACCGAGATCAACCAAAATGTTACTCGTCTGGCATGCCGGCCACTACCCGGCAACCACCCGGCCTTTTGCCGACGACCTCAACATCCCCAGTCCTGGACTCCTGGATGGAACACACACCGGCTGAATGCGGCAGATCACGTGAGGAGCAGTCGGCCATATCCATCCTTGTAGATATGATAATTCCAGGTGCAAGTGTCACTATTATCTGTGCCTGTGGCCCATACAACTTGTATCAAGTTGTTTCTCCCCCTCAGCTTATATAGCGAAGCATTTTCACCTATCTGTCCAAAAGGGGAAAATGTTCCGTAAATTACGCGTAAACGGACGGTACGTACGGGACCCGTACCGTCCGAGGGAAGTTTTCGGACCTATACGCACGGGTATACCCGTAACGTATGCAATTTACGGCGTAAATAATACGCCCGTGGGCGTATTACGCACGGTTGCATGCCCTAAGCCCCACCTCAAACCGCCCGCCGTGCGCCCGTTGCGGTGTATGTGCCGCAATCTCAAGTTGATGTCTTCTGCTCTATCTGGCCGCCAAGCAGCCGGCTCTAGCCCTCGCTATCTCAGTCCACCTGCAATATCCTCAACCCCTGGACGTTGTCAAGTTCTTCAATTGACAAAGACTCAAGACCGCTCGCTCGCTCACCTCTTCCTATGATCATCTCGCCACTAAAGCCAAGGTATCAGCGCTAGCCATGGACCCATCATCCCTGCGCGTGATCTTTGGACTTATGTGCGCGAAACGAGTTGATCTCGACAGCGCAAGGGTACCTTCCCGGACGACCTGCTACTCGTCGGGTCTGCGCATGGCGCGACACGCTGTGCACGGACGCCAGGACGCCTGCGCATGGCTCGGCCATGCCACCCGACGACAGTGCCGCTGCCCGTTGTCTTTCGGTTCGCATTTCATCTGCCTACTTCAAGTCATAGAGCCGACCTACCCATTACAGCATCCCGTTGTCACAATTGAAAGCGCCAGAATGCGCTCGTTGGCAGTGTTGTTCTGCATCGCCTCGGTGATCGAGTCTAGAGATGTAGCATGGGTCATGTCGTATATAGATAGCCTTGACAATGTCATCTGTTTTTATATCTTTCTGACTATTCATATGAGCGAGCGTGCTATGGAAAGCTGTTCAACAGGGGTGCATATTGACCCAAAATCTGGGCAGAAGTTGACCAAAAGTTGAGTAGAAGTTCATCAGCTTTTTTTTGGGTAACATAATTCCACATACCCTGACCAACTGTTGATAATAGCGATAATTCCAGATAATTCCAATGAAATTATCTCAAATTACCTCGGGAGGGTTTTCCTGATGCGGAGTTCCATTTCGGGGAGGGCTCGCTGCATCTCGAGCTCACGGCCCTGAAAGACCCCGCATGCCAGTATACCGGATGGATGGTATTGACTTGATGAGGTTAGTTGCGCTGAAATTTGTAACTGAACTTTGAATAGACTCACCGAGTCCAGTCGCGCGGACAGACAAGAGCTGGAACTCAGCACGCATTTCAATAAGTTTGTAATACGGAAACTTACAATGCCTTCGGGTCAGTGTAGACCAGCACGGCACACGGAACACAGCTCATCTGAACGAGATCTGCTGATACATGAGTTGTGTGCATGAGACCGGTACAGATCCGGGAGAATATGGCAATGGGCCCTCAAGGAGAGTGGTTGAATCGAGTTCGATGGACTTACTCAGATGCATGCATTGACTTGGCTGAGTACATGTCAAGGCACAACCAACGAAGGTCGTCGATGTGTTAGGACGCACCTGGTACATAAATTCCAAGTAGTTTCAAGCACTACGAACTGGCGCAATGGGACCGCGCTAGTACACGTGAATCGGTAACACTTGAGCTCAGTAGCAGATGGCGTGCAAGTCGCTCACATATGAAGGGTCGGCTGCACCGAAATTCGAACAGAGACGCAGATAGACTCACCTAGTAGACCAATCACATAGACACAGTGCCCCGCCTTTGTTCGCAACTCAGCATGCTTATCAATAACCTTATAATTCGAACACTTACCGTGCTTCCGAATCTGTGCGAAGCAGCGCGTACATGCGGCGGCGAGCTCATATGAAAGTGTTCTGTCAAAAGGTGAGCTGCCATGCCTGGCACAAGGTTCATTCGAAGTCGAAGTAGTAAGGACCTACCTGTATCAAGTGCAGAACCTGAGCGGCCCTCAGCGTAGTCTGCGCACACAGAGCGTCGATTCACTAGTTCAATAGGAATCTCTGAATCCCCGGAGCTCAACTGCAAGTGTGTGAGATAGACTCACCTCGTTGCAGTTGTCGGACTGAACTGAGGGCGGCCGCTAACTATGCACCACCCAATGCATTCAGCGTATATTACAGCCTTGAACTGTCGCTGCAACGAGGCTGAACCTAGCAGCTTCAGTTTCCTCAAGTCCAACCAAAAAAAATGTACATGCGTGACATCCCAGTTGAAAAAAGCTAGCATTCGAGTTAAGGTCGGTGGAGGCGGGGGAGACTTACAGACTGTTCAAAACAACATGAAGGCCATACATATGGCATATTGAATAGTGTCTAAGGTGTCTTTAACAACGGCACGGCATGCCCTACCTCTGTACAACACAAAGGACACCGTGCATTGACGCTGATTCAGCTTGATGACATTGAGTGTCACAGTGTGACCGCTCTGAACTATGTGTCGATTTTTGGTGACAAAATGCGAAATCCTCGGTGACAGCGTGGCGGTCTCCATAATTCTTGAGGTGGCCCGGCTCTTCCAGCTCATCAACTGAGATGAGAACTACAAGCGAGGGACTTTGCTTTCGTGTTGCTAGAACATTCGGGGATTTCGGCGAGCAGTGACGCCGTGTAGATTAGATTAGGTTGGCCGGAATGCTCCGTGATTCGGAAGTCCCGGACGTCTCAGCCGGATATAATACGCGAGAGTAAGCGGGCTCCTT
The DNA here is from genome assembly GCA_029282135.1 of Mycena belliarum. Lineage (NCBI taxonomy): Eukaryota > Fungi > Basidiomycota > Agaricomycetes > Agaricales > Mycenaceae > Mycena > Mycena belliarum. The sequence goes on along the minus strand of JARJCN010000121.1, from coordinate 59,164 downwards.
GGCGGGCTCGTTCATCTGACGAAGTTCCTCAATTGAGGCGGGTATTTTTCCCAATCCGGCCTGGACCGCCTGGTCCGAGGATCTGACGAACTTGCACACCATCTGACGAACTTACTTGATCCTACGAAGTCACGAAGTATGGGGGGACTCGGGCTGGGGAGGAAGCGATAGCTCGGCGGGTGGCAGAGTCCGACCCAGCCGCTGTTCGTAGCCATCCGCTCTCGAACGGATCTGGCGATCACACATAAGGTGGCGTACAGATCTATGACAAAAAAGCTCCGGTGAAAAGATCAGTAGATGGTGATACATGCGATGTCAATTTGTGTCTTTTTTGGGCAAGGGAATAGGCAAGTCCCGAAATCCGTTCGTTGCACTGTCCTCTTCTTTCAGCCAGGGAGCTTTATTTAGGAGAATCACCTGTTTACCAGCTATAGCAATGAAAAATGTTTTGGTTGCTCAGATAGCCTGTGATCCTGTCGCGATAGTAAAGCCTCATGAAGTTGTGACTTATCGTGCCTTTCGTTTGTTTCGGAACGTCGATCTCAGGCTGGGAGTAGCTCAATTCATCAGCATCAATGCTCCGACCCAGTTCTAGATCTCAATAAGGCACATTGACTTATTCAACGTACCAGAAGAAAGACAATGAAGGTCCGTCGACACTATTTCCAGGTGAGGGTAAATTTGCTGAATGCAAAACCAGGTATGATTTGAGGCTGAGCATCGCATATCCCGCATGTTTCCGGGAAATGACTCTAAACATCAATTGCAAGATGTTAGGGATGTGTAAGGGCAACCACGCGGCCCGAGAAGTCAAGGGTCCTGGCGTGGGGAATCCGAAGGTTAATTGACAGGCCGTGCTACTGAGTACAAGTATAGCGCACCTGGCGTGGGGAATCCGAAGAGAAGAACGTCTGAGGATTCCCACGCCCGGAGCCGCCTAAAATACCTACTGACTAGTAGCACGTGCGCGGGGTGATCGGAGCAACCGGAGTGACGCGCATAGGTCCCGTGCGCGGTCACAGGCCACGTGGTATCCGGAACCGGAGTTCCGGCGGGGTCGCGGGAGCGGGCGAGCGGGGGCGGAGGGAGCGACGGGGGGAGCGACGGAGGGAACGGGGACTGGGGCGGAGGTCGGAGCGGAGGCGGGGTCGGGGGCCGGAGCGGAGACCGGAGCCGGAACCGGAACCGGAACGGGGGCCGGAGCGGGGGCTCCCCTGACACCATCCCCCCCTTGGAATGCGGCGCCTCGACGCATCGTCCGGACATGGACGTCGGGGTCCCGGAAGGGGAGGGAGTCGAAGGTGGCGGTCGTGATGGCGCGTGGTGCGGCGGGGTACTTCCGGTAGAAATCTGCGACGAGTTCCGGAGCGAAAACGTCGGAGTGTTTAACCCACGAATCATGAGAGGAATTATAACCTTTCCACTGCACGAAATACCAGAGCGAGCCCCACCGGTACTTCGCGTCCACGATCGCCTCGACTTCCCACTCGGGTGGTTCGTCCGGAGCGGCGCCCGGAGCGTCCGGAGCGTCCGGAGCGTCCGGAGCACCGCGGAGGACCGGCGGAGGCTCGTCATAGCCAGTCCGACCCTCGAAGGGGTCGTCCTGAGCCAATTCAAGCTTGACGACCGGAAAGACCGGATGGAGCTGCGAAAGCCGGGGAGGGAGCTCGAGCTTGTACGCGCCCCGCCCGATGACCTGGAGCACCCGGAAGGGCCCCAAGCGGCGGTGCGCGAACTTAGCGGAAGGGCGAGTGGTCTGGATGTCGGAGGCGTCCAGCCAGACCCGGTCGCCTACCTTAATCTCCGGCGCCGGAGTGCGCCGGCGATCGTAGTACCGCTTATACTCCTCCTTAGCCTTGACGAGCGCCGCCCGGGCTTCGGAAACTCCGGAGGCGATCCGGTCGCGGAATTCGTTAACCGCTTCCACCTTCGAGCGCAGCCCGTTCGGCTCGAACCCCATCCGGGGGAGCCGTCCGGTGTCGGTCATGAACGGGACCTGCTGCGTCGACGAGTGGATGTGGTTGTTGTAGGCGAATTCGGCGGCCGGAAGGAGCTCGTCCCAGTCATCCTGCTTGTAGTTAGTGAAAAGCCGGATGAACTGCTCCATCTCCTGGTTAACGCGCTCGGTCTGACCGTCGGTCTGCGGGTGGTACGACGTGGAGGTCGCCGGAGCGACTCCGATGAGGCGCCACAGCTCCCGGGTGAACTCCGCGATGAACTGCGGACCCCGGTCGGAGATGTACTTCTCCGGGGTCCCGTGGAGCTTCCACACGTTCCGGTAGTACAACCGCGCAGCTCCGACGGCGTCCAGGGTCGTGTGGCACTCGTTAAAGTGCGCACGCTTCCCGAGCGCGTCGACGACGACCATCACCGCGTCGTACCCGTGAGCTTCCGGAAGCTCGACGACGAAGTCCACCGAAACCGTGCTCCAGCGCTCTTCCGGAACCTCCGTCGGGTGCAACTCACCGACCGGAAGCTTCCGGAGCGCCTTCGTGCGACAACACAAGTCGCACGTCGCAACATACCGGCCGACGTGTCGGGACAACTGGGGCCACCAGTAGTTCCGGGAGACAAGCTCCAACGTCTTGAAGCGGCCGGCATGCCCCGCCACACGGGTATCGTGGTGCTGCTCCAAGATCCGGCGTCGGAGGTCGTGATCCCGGGGGACCACGATCTTGCCGCGGAAGTAGAGCAGCCCGTCGTCCACACGCCACTCCGCGGACCGGAGCGACCGGGAGCCCCGGACGTTGAGGGCCTCTCGCGCAGCGATAGCGAGGGGGTCCTCGAGGTCCGGACCACGCGCAAGCGCGTCCCGGATGTCCCGGAGCACCGGACGTTCCGGTCCGGTCACCACTACACCTTCGATCGCGCGGACATGGAAGAGCTCCGGAGACAGGAGGGTGACGTCCTGGTTGTCCGGAGCCGCTCCGTGGTCCGGGCGACGCGACAGCGCGTCCGGTCGCCCCATCAGGCGCCCGGGCTTGTGGTGCAGCGTGAAGTCGAACCGGGACAGGTACAGCGACCACCGCGCCTGCCTCCGGTTGAGGTTCTGCGACTTCCGGAAGTACTCCAGGTTCTTGTGATCGGTCCAGATCTCCACCGGATGCTGCGAGCCCTCGAGGAAGTGTCGCCACTCCTCGAGCGCGCGGACGATCGCGAGCATCTCCTTGTCGTGGATCTCGTAGTTGCGCTGGACCGGACTCAAGCTCTTGGAGTAGAACGCTACCGGATGCCACTTCCCGTCCGGACCCTCCTGAGAGAGAACCGCGCCGGAAGCCCGGTCGGAGCTGTCCGCTTCGAGCCGGTACGGCCGGGCCTCGTCCGGAAGGATCAGGACGGGGTCCGTGGTCACCGCGTCCTTCAGCGCCTGGAAGGCGGTGGCCTCCGGTTCGCTCCAACGCCACGCGGTGCCCTTTTTCGACAAGTCGAACAGGGGCCGGGCGATGTCGGAGAAGTCCCGGATGAACCTCCGGTAGAAGTTCGTGAACCCGACGAACTGGAGCACGTCCGTCTTGTTCTCCGGGACCGGCCAAGCGGCGACTCCGGCGACCTTGACCGGATCCATCTCCACGTGGTCGTGAGAGACGATCACCCCGAGATATTCGATCGACGACTTCTCGAACTCACACTTCTCCGGGCGCAAGTAGAGCTTGTGCTCCCGGAGCCGCCGGAGGACCTCCCGGACGATCTCCCGGTGGCGCGTGAGGTCGGAATGGGCGATGAGGATGTCGTCGAGGTATATCATGACGTCCCCGGACAAGATGAGATCTTGGAAGATGTCGTTCATCATTGTCTGGAAGGTCGCGGGGGAGTTGGTCAGGCCGAAGTACATCACCAAGGGCTCGAAGAGTCCCCGGTTAGTCCGGAACGCGGCTTTCCACTCGTCGCCTTCGCGGATCCGGACGTTGTTGAAACCCCACCGGACGTCCAGCTTCGTGAAGTACCGAGCTCCTTTCAATCGATTAATAAGATCGTTGATCAAAGGGAGCGGGTACCGGTTTTTCACGGTCATCGCATTGAGCGCGCGATAGTCCTGGACGAACCGGAGGCCTCCGTCCTTCTTTTTGACGAAGAAGACGGGGGACGCCATCGGGGACTTGGAAGGCCGGATCCGTCCGGTCGCCAATCCCTCCTCGATAAACGCGTCGAGTTCGCGCTGCTCGAGGGGAGAGATCGGGTAGACCTTACAGTTCGCGGGCTTCGAATCCGGGACGAGTTCGATAGCGTGGTCCCATGTCCGGCGCTCCGGTAACGAGTCGAACGACTCCCGGTTGAAGACGTCCTCGAACTCCCGGGCCCATTCCGGAATGGAGTCCGGAGGGGGCGCGGAGTTCCGGGCGAACGCCTCCGCTAACCGCTGTGAAACGGTTCCGGTGGCCCGGATGTCTTCGGAAGGGGTGAACCGGGTATAGAATATCCGGTCCCCTTCCTCGATCTGGTAGTCGTCGTCCTCGGTACCGGAGTCTTCGGAGTCATTCTCCGGAGGCCCCGGAGGGTCTTCGGAGTCGTCCTCGTCCTCGTCCGATCGGTCCTCCACGTCTACGACGCAGATCGCCGGAACCGGACCGGAGCGTAGCCGCTTGAGCAACTGCGCGGCGGAGCGAGCCGCGCGGCGCTCGGAACGAGCCTCGGTGGTGCACGTAGCGCAACCGGCAGGGCAGCGGCTCATCTTGACCTCCCGGGTTTCCCAGTTGATCTCCGGGTTGTGCTTCCGGAGCCAGGAATACCCGAGGATGAGCTTCTCCTTGCCGAGGCGCGTGACCGCGAGTTGGACACGCTCGCTGTGACCCTTGTACGTGAGAACCACGTCCGCGATGTCCCGGATGTAGCCGGCCTCGTTGGGGCTGCCGTCTACATTGAAGACCGGGATCGGCTGCGAAAGGCGTCGGACCGGGAACTGATTGGCAGCGACGTACTCCGAGTCGATGAATTCGGAAGTCGCGCCACAGTCCACGAGCCCGTTGGTCGAGAGCTTCGCAGCGCTATCGGTGGACATGAACTCGAGCGGGAGGTGCAGCGAGTTGGGAGCCGGGATTGCCGCGACGGTGTAGCGCTTCGGGAGCCTTCGCTCCCAGGAGGGCTTCCGTGGTGCACGCGGGATTGCCGGGGGGACCGGAGCGGTTCCGGAGTCCGGAGCAACCGGAGCGGCCGGAGGATTGGTCAGCGATGACGCGTTGGAGTTAGAGTTCGAGAACCTTTGCTCCATTGCATCATCGCTATTTTTAGCCGGACCTTGATGGGGTGGTGCGTCTATCGTTTCAATAGGGGGAAGGGGTGTATTGTCTGACTCGTTAAACAACACATTGAAACGATTGGGGGACGCGAACGAGGGCGCACTGCTCACTCGTCGCGGAGGGGAAAATCCTCCGGACCAGGAGCAGCCGCGGCGGCGGAATGCTGCGCGGCGGCCTCGGACGACGCAACACGGGCCAGCAGCTCCTCCAGCAGCTCACCGTCCAGCTGCCGGATCACCTCATCCAGCACGTCGACCGCGCGGATGTCGACCGGAACGGTGCAGTCTCGGGCGAAGTGGTTCGGGTCACCGCAGCGGAAGCAGCCGCGGCGGGGGGCAGCGCGCGCGCGGGTCCGGTCGACGTCCATCGGAACCGGAGCGGGAGCCGGGGGCGCTGCGAACCTCGGAGGGGCAGAGGGAGCGGCCGGAAGGGAAACCGGGATCATCCGGGCACGGTTCGGAACGTGCGCGGACCTTCCGGACGTTCCGGTCGAGCCGATCTTTGAGCGTTGGATCGACTCGTACTGGCGGTACGCGCGGAGACGCCAGCCGGGGTAGTCCTCGAGGTCCGGAGGGTCGCTCGAGCCGGTGATGGCGAGGTTGATCGCCGGGTCGAGTCCGGTCCTGTACTTCGTGACCTTGATGAGCTGGTCTTCGAAGCCGGCGAGGTCGACGAGGTCCTCGAAGTCGTCGGTGTACCGGTAGATGTCGCGATTGCCCATGTGGTACGCACGGGACTCGAGCTTGTGCAGGGCGTGGTCCTGCTCGTTCTCCTCGATGAACCGGAGCCGGAACTCCCGGACGAAGTCCTCCCAGAGAAGGAAGGGGAAGGGCTCCTTGGCGCTCTGGCGTTCGGCCCAGCGCTGTGCCGCATCCTTCGCCATAAAGGACATGGCGAACCGGATGGCCTTGTCTTCGGAGGGATCCCCGTAGGCGTCCCGGAAGCCTTCCGGAACCAACCGGATGTACGTCCGGACCGCGTGGAGGAACGCGCGGCCTTGGGTCCGGTCGCCGTCGAAGACGAACGGGGGGTTCGGTCGGAGGACCGTTTTGTTCGCGGAGGTGATGTCCGAGAATAAGCCTGGACTCGCGGCCGGAGCGGGTGCCGCAGGGGCCGGAGCAGGTGCGGGTTGCAGGTTGGTGACGAGGGCGGTCAAGCGCGCGAGGCTCGCCTCGATAGCGGACATCCGGGCGTCCGCGGTCGGGTCCGGAACCGGAGCTCCAGGAGCGCCGACGGGGGTACTGCCGGGCATGTCGGCGACGATGCGGGGGGAGGAGGGGGCAAGATTCGAATGGGGTGAGGCTGGAGTGCTATCTGAGCTGTCCGAGCCTTCGACGCCGAACTTCGCAATCTTGACCGGTTAATCCCTAGAAGACGTTCTTCTGCTGTAAGGGCAACCACGCGGCCCGAGAAGTCAAGGGTCCTGGCGTGGGGAATCCGAAGGTTAATTGACAGGCCGTGCTACTGAGTACAAGTATAGCGCACCTGGCGTGGGGAATCCGAAGAGAAGAACGTCTGAGGATTCCCACGCCCGGAGCCGCCTAAAATACCTACTGACTAGTAGCACGTGCGCGGGGTGATCGGAGCAACCGGAGTGACGCGCATAGGTCCCGTGCGCGGTCACAGGCCACGTGGTATCCGGAACCGGAGTTCCGGCGGGGTCGCGGGAGCGGGCGAGCGGGGGCGGAGGGAGCGACGGGGGGAGCGACGGAGGGAACGGGGACTGGGGCGGAGGTCGGAGCGGAGGCGGGGTCGGGGGCCGGAGCGGAGACCGGAGCCGGAACCGGAACCGGAACGGGGGCCGGAGCGGGGGCTCCCCTGACAGGATGACTCTGCCTGCGGCGCCTGATACGCAGATATGCTAAGAGTCTAAAACTACGCTTACTGTAATAGGAAAAGTCAGCGGCCGTCAGTTCAGTGTTCGACTTGATCGCGGCTGAGACATTCCATATCTGCCAGTCTGGTGTTGGGTGGTCGATCAAACAGCCGAATGTCCTGTACAGCTCACTATGACTGCTGCTACTATCCAAAGATCCTCAAACACATTATTTAATTTATTGGACGATCTTCCACCTTTGAGACTTCGACGGCTCATCCATCTGATCCACCGAGTAAAAATTGCAACCACGCGTTCGCAGAATTGCAGCAGCTGATGGAACCTCGCCAGGACTACCATGAGATATCCTGGGCTGCCTGAATTTATCTCACATCCTATATAAGCCACTGGTCGCTCCGTAGTTTCAACCATGTCTAACCCATCAGCAGGCAATCCGAACGATTTGAGGCCGGTCCACATAGATCATCGAACAGCGGTAGCGTGCACCAATTGTCGACAGCAGAAGATCAAGGTGAGCTCCCACATCCTTCGCTGCCTCACGAATCGATCTCTTCTCCAGTGCAAAGCCCCGAATGAGGCTTGTACCGATCCGTGTCAGCGCTGCCAAAGAAGGGGCTTACACTGCGAATACGTTCCCGTGGCGGAATTATCTTCGTCGGACATGGGCACGGCTCCTCCAGCACTGACACCCACCGCCGGAATTCCCCGCGGGGGAGGCCTCTCCCTTCCACAGGCGGGCCTACAGCACCCATTGACACGCTCTGCGAGACAGCCGCTTCCCGATCTCGGTCGTAGCAGCACCCCCTCGGCGCCCCCACTACCATACACCGGGCCCCCTGCGCCGAACCAGCGACCACGATATGCAGGACGGCCATTACCGGACCTTTCGCTGCCACCAGCGGGCTCAGGATACACCAACACCTCGTTTCCGCAGGCGACCATGGTACCGATAGATCCGCAGTACCACAGCGCACCATTCATGGAATGGGCTGTCCGTGCCCCTCAGCCGCCTCCGACCTATCAACCGCCTGCGCCTACAAATCAAGCTTTTGATTTCCATGTTGCCGCCGATCAAGATTATTTCAACCACGTCGCCGGGGACAGTGGGATGGAGTACTCTCAGACGCCTTTGTTAGATCCGAGGTTCACTGGAGGGTTTGCGGATGCGTACAATCACCGTCGAGGCCGTTCTTGAGAGCTTCAAATTGGAGAGTTGAGCTACCTAGACCGATTATACTGTGTTGCATTTACCTAGATTTATTTATTGCGTCTACCGATGGAGTGAGCGTACGGCTCCGCACATCACAATAATCATAAGGGCACACCATCCGGGGACGACCGGGGCGCGTGGCGGACCGGCGGTGGCCCGCTGCCGCGCACGCGCCGGCCCACATGCCTACGATCGCCCATAGAAAGATCGCGGAAACCGCAAAAATGTCGTAAATGTGAAGGAAAGCAGCCCGAGCCGAGCGTAGCAGCAAGAACGAGCCGACGACGAACGTCTGAAGATGGAGTGGCCGATCAGAGATCACACGGAACGAGATCAGCAAGCAATCTGTACAATGTTTTTTCTTTCGTCTGCGTTTACGTATCAGCTAAACCGAAAATCAAACAAATTAGGACGTACATTTCGTGGGCGGAAATGGGAGAAGGCGAGACGAGGGAGTGGAACGAGCGGTCCGCTCGCCGCTGGCGCAAAGGTGCGCCGGGGACAGCGCGGGCGCGATGGCGGGACGCAAAATTGAACATGTTAGCGCGTCCAGCAGATAGGAGTGGTCACAATCGCACAGGGCACGAGGACGGACCACGGACCGGCCGCCTGCGTTGACGCGACTCGTTGAGCGGCGATGGGCTGTTCGCGCGCAGATGGGATGGAGGCTGGTGACAGGATTGAGCCGAACGAGCGAGAAAAAGTGCGGGAAAGAGCGCAAATGGTGGGGGAGGACGCGCGAGCGACAGAAGGCAAACGGCGGTGTGAAGACGAAAGAAAGGAAGACACACCGTATCAACAGAATTTGAACAACGTATTTCTCCGACACACCCAGGGTGCCTGTCATCGTCGCCCGCACCACCCGCACCTGAATCTAAGGATGATGAGGCTCCCTGAGGTTCCTCGTTCCGCACCCGGTCCCTACGCATCTCTCGGCTCCTCCCACTGTGCTTTAAGGTGAGCAGCCACGAATTGCGACGCGCGAGGGCCCGCTGCGTGAAGCGCGAGCGGACGCGGTTGCATCGTGAGGGACCCAGTGTCGGCGCCGGCTTTGCGAGCACGGGAGGCGCTCGCGCTCGTTCTCGCAGAGAGCTTCGAGGATTCGAGGACTTGAAGAAGCCGGCCGAGCGGCAGCGCCGTGCAACGGTGGCGGGCAGGGAGAAGCGGTGTCGGGAACAGGTGTGTGGGCTTCGTTGTGGGCTTGTAGCTCGGCGGCCGGCGGTGTAGCGCCCGCGGCATGGCACGCCAGCGGTGCCTCGGGCCTCGGTGCTCTGTGCAGGGCGAGACTCGTCGGAAGAGAAAATTTAAAAGGAAAATGGCCGCACGTGTCACGGGGATCATGTGCGTGATCGCCACGTGTGCGTCGGCGTTATTCGGGGTTCAACCCTGTTCTGATGTTCAACCTGAGTATCCTCGCAGATCTGTGTCTAACACAATAATACCTCAGTTGGCGTCATACATGGATGCCGGACGTCCGGCATATAAGAGTCCTTGCGGAGCGCGGCGCTCGCTCCATCTCCGTTACCGGTAGTGGCGCTTGCCCGGGGAGAGGCGGCGGTTCGACTCCGCCTGGGGACACTAGATCAGGGGAAGAATGTCTAGTTTTTTTTTTATTTTCCGAGCGCGTTGGCTCGCAGGGTGCGGAAGTGCTCGGGAGAAAGGCCGCAGACGAGAACTTCGGGGTCCACCGATATCGTTGGCTGTTGGTTGGCTGGCTCGTGGCCTGGGGGGATACAATACACATACAGCGACACGCACCGAGCTCCTCAACGTGTCTGGCTGCAGGACTCATACTCGTAATAGTACGTCCGCGTCGAGTATCAAATTTCGCTCCCACTCCATAATGCATCTGTTGACCCGACAGGCGAGACGGCCAGCGGTTCGACTCCGTTTTCAGCATAGAGCAGAACCTCATTTGCGGGATTTGGTACATAAATTACAGCGCTGATCCTCCACGCATCATGCACAGCCAATCCCTGTGCTTTGGAGAAAGTGGCTAGTACGCGCGCCCTGAGGTAAGGCAACTGGCCAATATTCCGGTCGAATTCTGTGTCTTGAGCGCAAGGTAATATAGCTCAAGTCTCCAGCTCAAGGCTTATGGAAAGTCCTCTTCGAGCACAGAGGCTCGCTCGCTGCCAATCAGTAGGTAAGATTGTTCTGAATGCCGCTGCCAGAAGGCGGTTCGGCTCCACGCAGGGGCACAGTAGCAACAGTGTCTGCCATTTTCGTTAGGTAGAGTGTAGTCCAGAACAGATACTGTGAGCGCCCCTAATCAATGCATATAGAGTGTGGCACCAGATCCCCGAGCTCAGGCCGACTCGGAGAACAGGGGAAGGAGAGCACGCGGGGCGACAGCACACGGGCGATACGGCGAGCGACCAACATCCTCGCCCATGAAGGAAGTCGACTCGAGCGCGGAATCTTAGGCCGAGAACGTCGCAAGGAGAGTACGCGGTGCGACACTCACTATCAGGCCAGCTCTCAGCTCAAGACTCAGGCTTATACGCAGTCCTTGTGGAGCGAGGCGCTCACTCCCTCGCAGTGAATCATCCAGGATGAACTTGGGGGAAGTCGTGGTTCGGTTCCGCCCAGGGGACATTCGAATTTGAATCCGGATCTTTTAGCGCGCGGCACTGTTCGTGGCCGGAAAAGATGGTCGCTTGAGAGGAAGTAGGTACATGTGGTTTGCGCCCGTAGGCGAGCTTTTTGGCAAAATCTTTGGTCGGCGTCACTGAGCGAATGATTTCGATGGCGTACCAGCTCTCTGCTCACCGTGGCGCAGCAGCGGGATAAGCGTGTTGATATTGTGCGCAGCGCGCAATGCGGATGTCGTCGGAGGGCCAGACATCTCACGCGTGTGACAATGTGGTGAGGTGCCGTCATAACGGGGCGCGCCGCTAGCTCTAGCACGCTCCTCTGCCACTGAGTCGCCCGCGTGTAAGTCGATGTTCGCCTTTCTCGAGGCTCCGCAACTTCGCGATGTGCTTGTACTTCGTGCCGAGCCGGGAGCAGCGCAAGGCCTGAGGGGTGCAGGCCGTATGCGAGCTTCAAGTAAGACACAGATATCAAAATAAGTTTCAACGATTTGGTTTTGAGGAAAAGCGACCAGACGGGGACGTGTCGATTGTAATCCTGATCTACAGCATAAAGCGTAAAAGCCGCACCATGTTCTGCCAATTCTAGGAAGAGAAGTGTAAGCGTCGTATACGGCTCACACAAGTTTGAGCTAGTGGTGATTCATTCCAATGGATTGAGAGAACACGAAAGGACGCTTGCGGGATAGACACTGCGTTGAGGCCCCCTGAAGACGGAGGGTCTGCCTACCCCCATAGACAGAGGTGTAGACACATGCCTATGTCTACATGTGCGTATATCAATAGACAGCCCCTGTGGGGATCAGTGAATCTGTGCCAAGGTGTGCCTACCCCCATAGGCAGACGTAGGCTGATGTAGGCAGAGGTAGAGCCTCTGCCCAGCTCTTCTTGTACAGAGTTGACCTTGATTTTTTTTGCGCTGTTGGATTTGCGGTTGAATCACTAGACTGAGGGTTGCCGAGCTGTGTCTACGTCGGTCCAAGCGGGCCGGCAGGGGTACAGCCACTTAGGCACGTGTATGCACAGCCTGTCTACCGTGGGTAGACACATGTAGAGTGGACATAGTTTATGCAAGACAGACCCCATGTAGACAGGGGCTGTCTACATGGATTGACAGATGTACACAGTGACCGAGGTACACCAATATAGACACATGTAGTTTATGCTAGACAGAGTCTGTCTACAAAGGGTCTCAACGCAGTGAGAGCAAAGCACAGCGAGGGGAGATAGAATCGGAAGCCATATTCCAGCACTTGAGATCGGCTTGATATAAGGGAAACAGCCGGACAGAGCTAGCGTTGTGGAAGAAACCCACGAGAATAGAAGCGGCGGGTTTTTGCGAATGTTTTACGATACGTTGTCTGTCCGAAGAACGGTCGCATTCAGCAGGAGCTTCCTTCAAGGAGATTCAAGATTGTAGACGGAGGGCATTGAAGAAGCCTCAGGAAGACGAGCGTTCAATCGACATGAGGGGAGAGAGCAAGACACGTCGGCGTGTCCGGGCCGCAACTACCGCTTGCCGTTCGGCTCCGAAGCACGTGGCATCAGCTGTTCCTTCCGCCAAACATGAAGTCCCCTAGGCCTCTCAGCGCTCAGTGACTGCCTCTCGCATACCGCATCTCACCCTCTAACTGGAGACTGGCTTCAATATCCAAATTGCTTCACAGCTAGGGATCCCGTCGCTTTTCCCCCTCAGCTCGCCGACGGCGCTGGAACTCCAAACTCCACTTGAAGTTTCACCCAGCAATCGGTGCTCCCTCTCTCTCCACCTTTTCCAGGATACCGCGCTAAACACTAGCTGCCCGCAGGTACCGTCTCAGCGCGCTATTCTGCCTGCGTGAGGCATCGTCCAAATCCTCGTGATCTCCGAGTCAGTGGCTCGGTCGCCCCCGCTCTCGCCCGACACCCCATGCAACGCGATGCGCACTCTGTGCTCGTGGTGTAGATGCTGGATGCGATTCAGAACACACCGTTCCTCCCCGCGCGACTCCGCCGATTTGCGTTATAATCAATACATTGCATCCCCTCGTTGATGTCTTGCTTTCATCTTGCTGTAGCCGGATGCGCTGGGACGCTGGATCTCTGGAGGCCGATACTATAGCGCCGCTATCAAGATAATTGTATCCGCACCAACTGGCAATGGATCGTCGTCACAACTGCAGGTCAGCCAAACCTGCAACAGTCTACTCCGGATTGACCTCTGAATGCCTCGTCGATGTTCAGCGTTCAGTGACAGATGGCGCCTTGTCGGTCTCGCTCCTGATATACCTTTTATGGGGCTCCTTGTATCCAGCGCTTGAAACGCCGTGTATCAACTTTGTTCTGTTGCAAAACGCCGCGTCCAAGATCCCGTCACCCCCAAATTTGCAACGAAGCTCGATAGCTCTTTTCGGCCCAGCACTGCACGACATAGGAGTGGTAATACGGCGGTTGCATATCTCTTTCGAGCTCGATCTTACTTCGAGATCCTGGAGTGGAGACACACCAGTCCAGACTCCAGGGCGGCATCTCAATCTAATCAGGAAGTCCCTTTGTCTAGACTAAACATAGAGATCCCGAGTAACTGGGCGGCGTCCTCTGCGCTCAAGCAACCTTCTTCCTGAGGCTGCTTAAATCCAACGGGCATCATATCTCCTTTTCGAGCTTTGCCCTTGTTCAGCAGAAAGATAAAACGCGCTCGAAGCGAGGGGGAGACCTCAGCACGCTACACCCGGCTTCAAGAAGCACCACACACCCACCCGCACTCTAACTCAGACACCCGCGCTTTTCACGATGCAGTTCAATCTCCCAGTCGCCATTATCCTCGCGCTCGGTGCGTCTCATCGTGCAACGGCTCGAACCGAACTAACCTATGTTTGATATCACAGCTGCAGTGTTTGTAACGGCGGCACCAGCACCCCTTACTTCTCCACTTCATGTCGAGGCACGCGAGGTACGCTCCTCCTTGCACCTCGTGAATACTTGCCTCATCCACCCGACGAAGCAGGATGGCAGCGCTGTCGCCGATGCTCGAGGCTGCAGCCTCTACACCTGCATCTAAGCTCAGTGCTTAGTATGCCGCTGTTGGCACTCTCTCTGTATCGCCGCTATATCCTTGCTGTATTACCTCCGTTTTGACGCGCATAATCCATACTTGATCCATACAAACAAGGTGTTTTCGTTCCCCACCGGCCAAAACTGTTGGACGTGGTCGTGTCCCGCCGCATCCCCGAATGATGCAACCGGAGGGAATTGATCCATATGCGTGCGCTCACAAGGAAAGTAGACTCTAGAGTTCTCGCAGGACTATAGTGCTGTCGCGATGCTATGATGCTTGGAGCCTTTTTGACTTGCTACAACAGAGTGATACCGACAGATTAGAGCTCCTCCGACGTGGAACCTGAAAGGCAGAGCTCGGGAAATGTCAAGGACGAGGCGCTGCAATTGCAAAGGTAAGCTCGCAAAAAACAAGTCTGCGGCGCGAGGCTGATGAGAGGCCACAATTAATATACAGACAAGGCGGATTGACGATTTACTTGATAGAGAACGATTGAACGAAGATAGGTTCACATACGCAGAAGACTTCGGGGTTAAATTTACGGAGACATTTACGACTCAAGAATTCAATGAGGACTGTCGGGGTATCATCATCGACGGAATGCACTAGCGTGATAGAAACACTAACCTTGAGATAGCCTGGCTGCAGCAAGAAATCCCGTTGCAGGACGAGGATTTGACGAAGATGAGCGGAGGATACAAGCAGCCAGTTGTGGCTGTGCTTATTATCCATGTTTCGGCACTGCCACTGATGCTCCTCCTTCACTATCGCCAGCACGTCGTTTTCTTGAACGCCGAGCCTCAGCAATGGCGCCCGCTACCCCCGACGATGAGGAAGCAGCCTTCACCTCTCTCCGCACCTACGGCGACGAGGAAGCCCGCCGCGCAGACACCGAGGCTCAGGTCGCGTTTGCGCGGGCGGAGGCGTCTGTGCGCCAGCTCGCAACTGCCAGGCACGAGCTTGCTGATGCCGCAGCACAGCTTGTCCGCCTGCGTGAAGAGCTCGCAGTCTCAAAACGTGCGCAGGAGGTCCAGCGCCGCCAGCTCGAGACCGAGCGGACCGCATATGCAGAGCGCACGAAAGCGTCGCGAGCTCGGGAAAGGAAGGTTACCGAGGATCGTAAGAGGATGGGGGCGGAGCTTCAGCGTCTCGCTGCGCAGATGCAGGGCACTACGGACCACAAACGCGAAGAGGCTGTCGTGGCTGTCGTTCCAGCGTGCGTCGTGATCCGCCTCCTTGAGTCCTTGGAAGACACTTATCACATTCAAATGTGCAGGGTTTGAAAGGCCGAGATACTTGAAACGGACAGCTCTGAAGATTCATCTCCGACCCAAATGCGCGGCAGGGTAAAGAGGAGGCAGATTATGAGGGTGTTTGCGACTAGTTCGAGTCCCGACCGGAAGTCTTAGCATAAATTGACTCTCCGGTTAAAAGTTGCAAAACCAGGCACGCAACACCACGGCTCAGCGCTCAGCGCTCAGGGTTGGCTCAGGGCTCAGCGCTCGATGTTCAACGTTCAACGTTGAAAACGTTCAATATCCAAATATTCAGTATTCAATATTCAATGGCATATTGATTCCGAAGTACCGCGTCCATCTCAGCGCTTCTCAGCATCTTTGTGGCCGCCATCACTGCGCAATTTTTCAACTTGTACTTTGAGGTTCGTCGGGGAATGCCGAATGAGCCCATCACGACCAAGCATTGACAAGCAGAGCACAGCCACGGACCCCATATCTTCTCCTCCTGCTTCCACGCCCGCCGGTCCCCCACCGCCCCCTACCTCGGCGTTCTTCACGAAATCGGGGTCCAACACCCCATACTACTGCTCTCGGAGCCAAAACTCCTCGTCGGACCTACTTGCCACTCATCCCGGGTGCCGACCTCTCCGATTGGATATCTACGGGCTGCTGCTCTTTTTCTGCCGGTGTCTCTCAGCCTCTGGCTGCGAATCGAATAGGGGAACTCTAATCGGTTCGTTTGCTATCTTCAGCAGGGAGGAGGGGTGCTGATTGTACAGGGAGCAGGGAGAGCCCGATGATACATGCTGGGCGCTACTCAGGGACCAGTATCAGCGCCGCAGGCGCAACGGAAAAGCCTGCTGGGAAGCGCGCGCGCGCAGGGGCAGCATCAGCATCACCACTATGCGAATGGAAACGGGGGTGGGGGTGGGGGCGGACGGGAGGCGCAGCCGCATGCGTCGACGTCCAGTGGAAGTGGAGGCGGGAGGGCAACGGTGCCCCAGAAACGGAGGCTCGGTGGCGCAGGAGGCGGGCGTGCGCCCGAGAAGCGGCGCCGCGCCGAGCTCGGGCCTGACGGCGATGGCGCGGAGGGGCAGCAAGATGACTCCGAGATCCGTTGCCTCTGCAAGGTCAGCGCGGACGACGGGTTCAGCATCGCGTGCGATATGTGTGGTCGGTGGGCACACGCAGCGTGCGTCGGCGTCCAGCGCGAGGCGGTCCCGGAGGAGTGGGCGTGCTGGGCGTGTGCACCCGAGCGGTACCCACCGGGGACGGGCACAACGTCAAGCAAGCGGAGGCGTGGCAGCGTTAGCGGGCGGCGGGCGGGCGAGGTACTAGCGGCCGCAGCGGTGGGGAGTACAAGCCCGACGCCCGGCGTGACGGCCCTTGACGAGGCGGCGCTGGAGGACGAGCGGACGCAATACGTCCTCATCGACGACGACGTCGTTCCGCACCCCAGCACCCAGCACAAGCTGCGTGCATACGCCGCGCAGTGGCGCGGAGTCTCTGCCCTCGCGCCGCCCCCCGGCGTGCCTCCACACCAGCACACGCCGTTCGTTTTTCCTCGCGCACCTGCACCCCACCCGACGACGCTGCGTGCGCTGGCTGCGGCCCCCGCCCGCCAGATCCTGCCCCCGACGTTCGGACTGCATGCTGCGGCGCCCGCGCGGCCGAGAGCGCTGCTCGCGCGCTTCCCGGCGCTCATTACGCCGAGCGCGGCGTACTTGGCTGCGCCGGCGAATGGGTACGCACATGCGGGGGTGCCGCGGCGGTTCGTGCATCTCGTTGGCCCGCCGCTGGACGTGGCGCTCGACGCGAGGGGTGTGGGCGGGCGGGCGCGGTGGGTGAGAAGCGGGTGCTGGCCGAATGCAGAGCTGCGCGCGTATGTGTGTGGGGGCGGAGATGGTGCAGGCTGGGAAGGACGGGAGGGGCGCGGGTATGAGCGCCGTGGAGAGAGGGACGGAGTACGGACGGAGGAGGCAGCGCGCACGCATTTCGGGATCTTCGCGACCCGAGCGTTGCGGGCAGGGGAGGAGATTGTGCTGGGCTGGGAGTGGGACGACGGCAATGCGGTGCATCGCGTAGGCGAGGTCGCGGAGGGGTGCGTCTTCTTTCTCTTTCATCTTCCTCCTCCTTCCATATCCTCCACCGACTATCGACCGTCGCCTCTCCATCGGTCTTTGTCCTCTTGCTCCAGTCCTTCCCGTCCTCCGTCTCATTCCTCCTCGCCGCCTATGCCTTTCCTCTCTTCATTCCCTTTGTTGTATCTTACTCCTGCTCGTCCACGCGCTCCTCACCGTATTTTCCTCCTTCCGCTCTGTGTACTCCGATGCCCGTTCATTGAGCCACTTAACTTACATTCCCTTCCATTCCCTCTTCCCTTGGGCCTCAATCATCTCATCGCCTAGCCATCGCAGCCATCCTCTGTGCCTTCGCCTTCCCCTTTCGTCTACATCCCATCCAGCTATACATTTCCGTCATCGTCCCCGTCGTTCTTTCCCTCTCGCTCCAACTCCCACCTTCCTTGGCTTGCGATACTCCTGCTTTCCGACATATCCTCCTGGTCTTCCCGCTCATCCACCTGCCTCCCGTCTTATGATTAACGCTTCGCCTTTTTCTTTCCCTTCTACGCCTCCCACCTCTTCTCATGCGTCACGCCTCCTTTCGGTTATTGCTATGCATTCCTCCGACGTCAACTGACGCCTCCCCAGACTCCCCACACACCCGACACCTGCGCAGCGCCACCTTGTCGCGCAGCTCGCGAACATCCTGCACGCCCTCGGCGACGCGCGCTGTGCATGCGCGGAGGCGGGCGCGGCGCCCAAGTCCACGCATGTGCATCCGCATCCGCCTTCCAAGCCCGCCCATACGCATCCAAACTCGAATTCCAAGTCAGCGCATCCTGCTGCACCGGTCGCCGCGAAGGAGGAGGATATGTCAGGCGAGGGGGAGTTGGACGACAAGGAGAAGGGATGCGTCCTCGCGGCCATGGAGCAAGTCGTTTTTCCGCCGCCACCCCCACCGCCCGCATCTATCCATGCGCTGCGACATGTGTCGATGTATGGGGACACCGCATACTCGGACATGGAGATGGAGGTCGACGTGGAGGGGGAGGGAGATGCGGATGTGGACATCGACGTCGTCGGCGAGGACGGACTCTCGCCAGCGGCGACGCGTCTTGCGCTCCCCACGCCGCGCATACCGATAAGCGCAGCGTCTGGATTAGTATCTGGATCCTCGTCGTCAGCTGCACCATCTTCGTCCGCCCCACGCACATCGTCCTCCGCGGCGAGCTCGTCCCGCGTCCCATCCTCCTCCGTATCCGCGTCTGGATCGACCTCGACATCGGCCACTGCGCTTAAGAAGAAGCCGAAGCGCCTCGCAGGCCCGGGGGTGCCGCCGCCGAGTCCGGAGGCGCCCACTGGCGTATCTGCGTACACTCAGCATGCGCTTGTGCAGCCGGCGCTGCACCTGGCGCCGCGTGCAGCGTACACGCAGACGAAGCCGGCGGTGCATGCTCCTAACGGACATCCACAGACGTCGCAGAACGGCCAGCGCTGGGGCCCGCTCATCGGCGCGGTGCGCGGCGTGCGCGCGGCGGAGGCGGAGTGGGGCAGCGGAGGGTGGGGCGGTGTCGTCCTCGCCGACGGGTATGCGGACGAAGACGCCAGCATGAGGGGCGCGAATCCCCACGCGAGTACCAATGGCGGGAATGCCCGCGCAAGCTCATCGTCGAAGCCATATGCGGTTGTCGAGCGCGCGGGTGGCTGGGATATCTCGCATTCGCGGGAGAGGGAAGAGGGGGAGGACGGCGATGTGGACGTCGTTGGCGATGGGGACGGTGCGTGTCTCCGTCTCTGTGTTCTTCCTTTTCTCTCCTTCCATCCGCTCATGTCCCATCCTCGCCCATCTCATCCTTTCTTCCTCGCATCCCTCCTCTTCTGGGCCCCTCGCACTTCGACGCTATCGATCGTCATCTTCCTTCACTGACGCTCCGTCTTTCTCGCAGACACCCACCCCTCGGCCCGGTCGCGCGGCAAGTCGCGCCACCAGGACCAGCAGTACGACCGCGATGCCGCGAGGGAGGGGACTTGCCCACCGAAGATGCGCCGTCGGTGGACGCAGGGCACGCGGGGAACCGATCCGCCGCGAACCATGGACAAGGACAAGGGTAAAGCACGCGTGGAAGCGATGGACATCGGCGAGGTGACCGATGCAGGTGCGTCTTTCGCCCGTCTCGTCGTATCATGGCGCTGACGTGGCACACAGGCCTCCCGCCGTCGCTCGCGCGCACGCACGGGCA
Source organism: Mycena belliarum (assembly GCA_029282135.1). NCBI lineage: Eukaryota > Fungi > Basidiomycota > Agaricomycetes > Agaricales > Mycenaceae > Mycena > Mycena belliarum. The sequence continues at coordinate 39,711 of JARJCN010000121.1, read as the reverse complement.
TACGTATGCAGTCGCATCTGCGCAGTCGCAGGTACCGCAGCCGGCGCCTGCCCCACCCTCGCCGGTGCCGCCCCCCGCGGCGTCGCTGCCCGCCCTGCCACTGTCCCCGGGGACGTCACCGAGCGCGAGCTTTGCAAGGCTCAGCCTCGTGTCTCCGCATCCGGGCGCGGGAGGCCCTCGGCCTGCGTGGGTTGCTGGTGTATCTATTCGTGGCTGGGAGGTAGAGCGGGCGGGAGTGGTGGATGTGGAGCCGTCGGGCGCTGGTGCAGACGCTGCGATACAGCGCCAAGATGATACAGTACCCCCGCCGCCAGCAGACGAAGGTACACCTAGTCATCCGTTACCTCCAGTCGCAGATGGGATGCCCCCTCCAGGCGCGCCGCTCCCACCTTCGCCTGTCGCCGCGCGGCCCTCCCCCTCGCCGCGCGTACGCTTCATCGAACCGTCCCCCCCTCCCGAGGCGGATCCCTCGAACTCCCCGTCCCACGAGCACGATGACGATGACGTGCCTTTCATGGACGTCCCCGCGGACGAGCCGTATCGCCCATCGCCCGCAAGCCCTAGTCCTGCGCCGGAGTCGGAGGACGAGATGGAGGAGGAGCCCGCCCCGACCATCGCACCCGTGCTACCTGTATTGGAGGTGTCCTTTTCGCGCGAGGAGGCGTCTGCGCCGGTCGAACGCGGAGCGTCTGCGCCCATCGAGACCGCTTCGCTTCAGCGGGAGGCGTCTGCGCCTGCCGAGACGCCCATGGAGCGGGAGATGTCCGTAGCAGTCGGCGATGCGTCATCAGCACCTGCAGCTGATGTATCGCCGGTGGACGTTGTTTTGGATATCCCGTCCCCACCACCACCAACGCCGCCCTCGCCTGCTCCACCACCGCCGGTACAGGTCAAGAAGTCAATCAAAGAGTGGAGGAAAGAGCGCGAGGCGAATAAGGCACTGGAGGACGAGCGCCAGCGGGAACGCGAGCGTGAGCGGCGGGAGACGGAGTCTGAGAGGGAGCGGGAGCGGGAGCCAGAAAAGGAGAAGGACGAGCAGGGGGCGGACAAGGAGAACGAGGTGGTGCCCCCGCTCCCGCCAGCAAAGCCGGAGGATGCACTCGCGCGCGTGCTGGACGACATTCGACGTGACGCGATGAGCGAGAAGCCGCAGCCGCCGCCCGTACACACCCAGGTGCAGGAGGACGTCGAGATGCCCGACACTGCGCCACCAATGCCGCTGCTACCTCCACCAACTGCGACCAAGCCGCGCCTGAAAATGGAGCCCTTCGTCCCGACAGGGACACATGGCGGACTGTCTCCGCTGACGACCTCGAGCGCCGCCGGGTCTCGGACGCCGTCTCCAGGACTCGCGAATGGAGCCTCGCTGGTCAAGCGCGAGACGTCGCCTCTCGCCGTCAATGTGCCCGCTATGCTTAACGGCGAATCGAGGCCAACTACATCGTCGTCCTCGCTAAAGCCTCAGTCGTCGTTCGTCAAGACAACTGCGCTTCTTCCCCCGCGTCAACACGTCCTTCAGTCTCCGAAGGCGCCGCGTTATCCCTCGCCCAGCTTCACGAGCAATGGCGTGTCGAAGGCCGCTCCTCCCCCGCCGCCGAAGCCTCTCCCAGTCTCAGCGCAAACGTCATCTCCGAGTTTCGCCACTAACGGTGGTTATCGACCCACGAAGCCCTCCTCATTCTCTCCCGCTCAGTCTTCCCCAGCTTCGCAATGGGCTTCCTCCAGCAACGGTATCGCCCGCTCGCCGTTCTCCCCACGACCCGCAACGCCTACCTTTAAGCACCACGCGCGCATCCCATCGCAGGAGGAGGGCGAGATCCTCGGCGCGAGCCCACCGCCCCCCATGCTTACGCCCGTGTCCGCGCCAGCCCGCGCCACACCCTTTGTCTTCGGCACGCAATCTCCGTTTACCGCGCCGCCCTCCTCCACTCCCAGCGTGCCGCCGACGCAGCCCCGCTCGTACCAGGCGCAGCGCGCGCCGCCGAGCGCGCCCAAGGCGCTCCGCGAAGCGCAAAATCCGAACGCCATCGCCAGCTCGAGCTCGAGCGGAGGAAGTGGGGGCGGAGGGCGCGGCGGACGATTTGGTGGGCTCGCGCCGCAGACAATCCCGCAGAGCGTCCTCGAGCCTCCGCGCGAGCGGAGCAATCGGCGCGGACACCACAATCGCAAGCGGCGCTGATCGTTCCTGTGTGCCTGCTCCCGCGCGTCGAGTCGAGCTCCGACTCCATCTCCGTTTCTTATCATTTTGGGGCAGGACTTTGTCTACGTATATACGCTATCGATTTCTGAAATGTCCGCTCTGTCGTGTCCCCCCTCCTTTTTTTTCCGGAACGTAACTTTATACTTCCTATCTCTTTCTCCTCTCTGATAACCCCTCTCGTGTACGTATAGAATATACCTATGTAATTAGTCAGGCTTCCGATGTAGGCTTCGTGTATCGAGAAACGACTTTGGCTTGTTCTGTTCCTCTTTAAACGTTCTCGGAAGGGACGGGTAATCACTCGTGATGCCCTTGCCGGAGCCTAAGCACCGAAGAGAACGGGTTAGCGATTTTCTAGTCGGTCGAACCTGCTCACAAAGCTGGCTCAACTCAGTCTCATCTATGATTGATCGATATCCGGAACTTCACCGTTGAAAATAATAATGCCGAGCTAAGAGCTCTAGAAACACTTGTCCTCTCGAATGAAGAATGTAAAACAAGTAAAGGGAGCTTGTTTGATGCTCTGGGGTATGTCTGAATAGGCTCAAGCTAGCTTAAAATTTGCGTGCTTTGAGCTGCCGTCGTCGGACCGGGTTCCATTCGACAGACTCTCCGATGATGCCGCGGAAGCAGCTGAAGAGAAAGGCGGAACAGATTCAGAATCCGATGGATTAGAAGCACATAGTGTGGATTTGGCGTAGGTGCGCGCCAACAGATCGAAATGCCATGGTCTCTAAGATCTGGAGGTTATAGTTTCAACTTTAACGTTTAAGCCACACGGCAGCGTCTCATCTCGAGGGAGCGAGTGCAATCCTCAGCCTAGATGGTACAAGCAGGTCCATGCCTAAGACTGAGTTTGAAGTTGATGCCAGTGTGAGGAATTAAGATATGATTTGAAGATCTACTTACTTACGGAAAGTAGGATCGTAGGAAAGCAAGAATGAGTAGATACAACAAGGCTGGAGACTGGATAAACATTTAACACCGCCTGCGAGATACAAATAAAGGAATAGCGCACGCAGAAAGTCAAAGCACCCATCGATGGAAGGTTCAATCTTTATGGCACATATACTGTGCAAAAAATAATTGCCTACAATCTATGCTTGGATACAGGGTTTTCAACTACATCCACATCTTTTTTGCAATCAGCTTACATCTTAACCATCCAGGTTACATCTGATCTTCTATAGGAGCTACAACCAGCTAGCAAGGGACCACAACTCCTAAGCTTACATCTGTGGGACTTTTGAGTTGAAGAATGCTTTGATCAACTGATCGAGATCAATGATCTTTCCATCATGCCGAGATCCACAAACGGAAATGCACTGAATTATCATGAACGGAAGGGTATCTCCCATGAAAAAATGTGGCTCATTTAACCCAGAAAGGTCCTCTATATTCATTGTTTCGATTTTTGTGAGGATCAGGACAGTGCTTCACATCTCCGGAGCTTGTCAAAATGAACAAGGTCAAGAACACCAATTTTGTTGGTTTCTTATCAGGACTCGTCATTCAGCTCTCCACATCATCTGGGAAAGACTTTAGAGTTGAATGGAAATCATCCGAAGCGGCCGATACATCCTTGGAGCACTAGAACCCGTCTTTGGGTGGGGCTCCGAGATGGGCTGATAGCCGAGACTAAGCCGAACTGATCAAAATCAATTTCCAGATATATGTAATGTTAGCTGCATACAGGTGTAATCCACCTGGGAGGTGTCAGCTAGCAAACGAAGATGTAATCTAAACTTTGGATTGAAGATGTAAGTTGTCAGCAAAAACCCTGTAAAATCGCGCTGATTTTTGCACAGTATATCGCTATGGGCGATATACTGTGCAAAAAATAGTGTCATTTTACAGGGTTTTTGCAGACAACTTACATCTGCAATCCAAATTTTGGCTCACATCGTGCCTGGTTGGCTGACATCTTCTAGGTTGGATCGCATCTGTTCACAGCCAATATGTCATTTATTTGTAAATTGATCTCGATCAGTCGGCTTATGCTCGGCAATCAGCTCATCTCGAAACAACCCCGATTCCCTGCTCCAGGGATATGTTGGCCACTTCGGACGGTATCTATTCATCTCAGACTATCTTCTCAGATTGTGTGGAAAGATTTTCGGTGAGATCCCCTGAGAAAAGGGTCAGATTGGTGTTTTTGACCTTGGTCATTTCAGCAAGCCTCGGAGATGTGAAGGACTATTATGATCTTCCCAATGACTGAAGAAAGAAGTACAGAGGACATATATGGGCTTAATAGGCTATGTTTTTGGAGGGCAGTGGTGTTTCTTTCAGGGGAACCCAGTGCACTTCCGTTTATAGATCTCGGCACCCTGGCAAGATCATTGTTCCGATCAATCAATCAAACCCTTCGAGATATCCTCCACTCAAAGTCCCTCGGAAGTAATCTTGGGAGTTGTAGTCCCTTGCTAGCTGTTTGTAACTCCTGGGGAAGATAAGATGTAACCCGGATGGTTGAGATGTAAGCTGATTGCAAAAAACATGTAGATGTAGTTGAAAACCCTGTATCCAAGCAGAGGTTGTAATCAATTATTTTTTGCACAGTATATGTGCCATATATCGCCCATAAATCTTCCTATCAAAAGAACGTAGGAGCTGAAGGGCGCAAAATCAGTATCACAACCTCCCAGTGTATAAGGGCTTACGATCTCCGCTAGATGCCCGCTGCTCAATGAGCGTTTCAGCCCGACTCCAGTAATCATTGCCCATGCAGACACCCATCTGCCAGTCGCCGACGACATGCTCGAGAGTCAGGTCTATATAGCGAGGGTCCTTGGGCACGTCTTCAAATTCCGGGGTGAACCATCGGGCTCGAGAGACGAGGACGACGAACACCCGCAGTCATATGCATTCGGCGAGGAGCCAAAAAATGGTACGTGGGGCGGCCGCATTGCTCAGCGCCAGGTGGGTGAGTTTGGGGAGCGTCGTAACACCGTCCCAAGCGGCGCGGCGGTGGAAGCCATCGTCGCAAATGCGGTCGAAGTCTAAGATCTCCAGGTGTGTTAAATGTGCGAAAAGAGAGTCACTAAGGGATTCGAAGAGAACAAGAACAAGCGCTCTCAAATACTCCAGTTCGCAATAGAGGTGCCTGAGCGGCGTCGCCTGAGCTGGCACCGGAGGGCTGCGGATATCGCCGCCCCAGTATACAAGATACAGGTTTTCGACTCCGCTGCAGGCAGAAATGATCTCTTGCGCGTGTTCAGGCGAGGTGCAGTGAATCATAAGATTTCGCACGGATTCGCGCACGAAGGCCGCGGTCTTGGTGCGTGCTAGCTGCGCGAATGTCCTTGTAGAGCAGAAGGGTATTCCTGAATTCCGCGGCGCACGGAATCGCGAACAAGAACACAACTTAACATTGGGTAAGGCCCGACCCCAAGTCGAATGGGTACCCTGCGATCGACATAGTCACGCCACCCCGTAGCTGTAGTAACATCACAGGGCGGCAGAGCGGCGCGCGGAGATGTACGTCGAGCAAGCGCACGACATTGTTGCCGAGCGTGGGTCGAAGGACGTTTACAGTCGCATATAGAGCCCGGATCCGGGCAAGGCGTGTGGCTCGGAGAAGGTACGATCGATGAGCTTACCGCGCAGAGCGCTCAAGATCTCGCAGCGCTCGCACTGAGGCAGCACCAGGCTGCAACAAGTGGACAAGGATATACTGGCGCGGCAGTTGGCATGACGCGTCCTTGCATGCAGACGTAGGCACCTGCAATACAGGATCAGACCAGAGCCGGGCGCTACAGTGGTTGGAATCGGTACCTTCGCTCGACCGAAGCGTCACTGTGTCTGGCGAGAGTCGCACAAGATCAAAGTAACAAGTGTGGCTTGAACTGATTCGAAAGGGCATTCCTGCAGAGAGACGCAGAGAGCGCTGGAACCGCGGTGTTCCGTACAGTAGACACAAACGGAAACGAGCAGGCAAAGCATCCGATAGTACCCGTGACCCGTGGGCACAGTAGCAGAGAACGACCGCCCAGAGAGACTGTGATAGTACGAAAGATTATGCCAGATAGTAGTTACGCTGAGTTTGAAGGCACCGGATTGCCGCGAGCGCCCACGCCCTGACAAGCGGCGTGCCCAAGTGATAGTCTGAGTGGCGGGAAGTGTGGAATCGCTCTACCGAGATTAAGTCACCTGCGCGCAAGCAAGATACTCGAGCCCACTGGCAGAGTCCGAGTCCGAGATACCGCAACGCGCTGCAGCCGCGAATGAAACCAGATTTGGGGCAAAGACAGGGGATACGACGAGCGAGGTGAGAGCTTCAAAAAATCTGCGGACAGCAGCCGTGGAGCGGAAACTTGGCGGAAACTGATGATGGTGGTCGGGAGGAGAGGGCACTGAGCCGAGATGCCGGAGCTTTGCGCATGTGTACGACGCACGGATCTGATCGGTCTCGGCAGCGCTATGTTGTTCCGCACCACGTCTGAATCCCTTCAGACCTTTGGACCTTCTTGCTTCCAGTCTCGTTACAAGCCGTTCTCTGGATTCAGAGGGATAATACGCCGGGCGGTAGCTAATAATAGAGATCCCGGGCGGAGTTTAAAAAATGGAGCCGCCAAGCGCGAGCGGCGAGGATTAAATTTTGGCTGAGAGACCAATGAAAGACATACGATACATAGGGTGAGGCATTTCTGAGGGTACTAAGCATGGTCAACCCATCAAGAGTGGGAATTTAGAGTTGTGAATTCAGAGTGGTTCTTGGGAGCAATGTCAACGATGGCTTGGGAAAGTTGGGTTGGGATTCTTGGGCCAGGTCGTCCCAGTAGCTGATAGCAATGGGGTGACATTCAGATGTCTTTAGGTTATGAATCTTCAGGACAACACGGTGCGTACCAGAGTACAGGTAACTATTTCGTATCAAGTCGTTGCAAAATAGGTCCAACCGCAGCACCCTTGCCGCTGTCCGCGCCCCATCGCTTCTACGGCTTGGGAGACTCCATGTCGGTTCCGTTCAACGTCCCGTGGGATGCTTCCTGAAGCTGCTAGGTATATATACGCCGGTGCCACGTCTCGATGCACTAGGAGTCATGATCCTGCATCGCATGCAGCTCGTGCGCCTTATCGTCTGGCGCGACGCTGCGGTAGCGCGCGTCCGCCTCCTGCCGATACTGCTTCGGCAGCAGCGCCAGGCCGCCCGCGTACACCACCGGGAGGATCTGCCCAGCGTCAAGATCCAGTCAAACCAACATACACGAAATGAATGAACGGAACCGGCACGCACGACACACCAAACGATCCACAGCGTATTCACGCTTCCCGGCAGGCTGCCGTACCGCAGCAGGCGCGGCCACTCGTCCGCGTAGCCGGTGCGGATCTGGTACATCCCGATGCCGACGACGAGCAGCCCGAGGACGCCGTGCGCGTAGTTCTGCGCCGGGCGGCGGCGCACGGCGCTCGCGGGCTTGATGTAGTGAATGACGGCGCCCAGCACGCATTGGAAGACGTAGAGCCCGAGGACGAACTTGCCGAGCGTCTGCGGTGGGTGAGTGGCGCAAACGGAGGGGGGTGGACGGGCGCACGGGGTGAACGGGCGAGTCGGTGTCGCCGTACTCGTGGTTGGCGAGGAAGCCGAGGCCGACACCGACGGCGACCACAGGGCCCGCTGTGAGTGGTTAATATTGGGTTAATACATGATTGTAGTTGTGGTTTGGGGTGGCAGGGCGCACCGAGGGCGAGCTGCACTATCCAGTGCGCAGAGTACCACCATGGCCGGAAGGTGCGCAGGTAGCGCGCGAGGAGCGCGCCGGCGGGGAGGAGGACGGCGAAGCCGAGGGTGCTGAGGAGGGCGTGCACGATGACGAGCATCTGGAAGCGCGAGAAGGCTGCGGGTGTCGTCGGACCATCCGAGGGCGGACCGCCCTCGGCGGCGGCGGCGACCGCGAGCCAGAGCGCGGGCAGGATGTGAAGCAGGCGGGAGAGAAAGACCATAGCGCCGTAATTTTATCGGGAGTCCTGGGTTTGTTGCGTAGCAGATTCACAAGAACCAGTCTCCGGAGGCGATCAAACAACGAGGAGAGGGCAAAAAGTGGTCTGAGGGACTTCCTAGAGCACGCCTCTTATATCCTGCGCGATCGCTGGCAAGGGGCTGTGTCTTGCAGGGTGGTGGGGGTTAATGCGATGCGTAATAGGACGACGCTGATTGGTCGATCTCATCAGTTCGGGAGTCTGGATGGCATACGCAGTTTGGAGCCTGTCACCGAGGCCTGGCCTGCACTGCTCAATAAATAGCGCCCTTCCAGGTCTAAGAGTCTTTACATCATTGGGGATGCTCACACAAAGACTTGCCGTGATCACCAAAAGAGTTTTCGATTCAATTTCCGTTTTTGGCGATCCTGTTCTGTTTTTATGTTGGCTCACCTACACCGCCTTCCCCAAGCGGCATCATGCCCTTGTATTTTTGTGCGATGACATCGTATCTACTGGAATGCGCGTGCATTTCGGGAAGGAGAAACACGAGGTTGTGCATCCAGGGCCCGGTTTGTGGAATTCTGATCTCGCTCAATGTCCGTGTTTATATTCTCTTCGCGCAACTTTCAACTTTGTGCGCCATCAGGTAGACCGGCAAATTCCGCGCAATCACTGATATCAAAAGTGCCGATCGGCTGCCGATCATCCTTGGGATCTTCGGCCGATCTGAGAGCCGACTCGGATAAGCCGCGTAGGGCGCACACTGTGTATAATATATACCCCCCAGACACTGGAGTATACCTCCCAGATAGCGACCAATGGGTGGCTAAACCCACTTTCTGCGCCTGCGGCGGCTTCCGGTAGTGTCCAGAGTCTTTGCTCTAATTTGTACGGCCCACAATCTCCGGGAAGAATGCAGCGGGCAGGTCAGGCGAAGAAATATGGTCGCTGAAAGCGCCAGTTGAAGTGACGGTGGGTATACGTAGGAGCGCCGGCGCAACGACGATGACTTTGCGGCGTGCTAGACTGAGAAGAAGAAAAAAACAGACGAGCCAACATGGGGCAGCCTCGGCTTCTGAACGACCAGAAGACTCTGAAGAGTCACTGTCCTACGCGGTTTACTGCATCGATGCCTTCAACATCGAGCCTCGCTATCAGCACCCGCCCCAAACTCGGCCGCGCCCAGATTCTGGACCCATTAGAAATATATATAAAGAAAATCGCACACACAAAGAGAGAAAGGCAGACACACGAACCTACACCGGCCGCGGCGATATGCGGATGTCCGGGCGCATCTCCTCGTCCTCGTCCTCCTCCACGAGCCTCAGCAGCCCAACCGTATCGCCCCCACGGCCCGCGTCGAAGCTCCCGAATTGCGGCGTGAGCACGCTGTACAGCCCGTGGCGCCCGCCGCCGAGTCCGAGCCCCACGCTGTCGCGTCTGCGCTCGCCCGGCGCACCCAGCCCTGCCCACTCGTCGTTCGCAAGCGCGGTCGCGATACCGTCAGTCGCGGCCGCGGACGCGTCGAGCATGGAGAGGTTGAGCACGTGTACGCCGAGGAATGTAACGACGAAGCCGATGAGCAGCGAAACGGTATTGGTCGCATTGTCGGTGTTGAGTCCACGGAAGAGGATGAGCGACGCGACGATCGTCGCGGTGCAGAAGCCCGTGTAGTACACGGGGTTCACGCTGCGTGTCGAAAAAGGGCGAGTCAGCTGGGACAGCCGGCGAAGAGAATGGATTGAAGGGACGGAAAGTGCGAATGGAGAACAGCGGGACGTACAGGTTGACGGAGAAGATGTCGAGCGCGCGGTTGGAGTAGTGTAGCTGCACGACGATGCAGCCCGCCGAAATCGCGCCGAAGAGGTAAGTACTCGGGTACACGAACTGGTTGTGCCCCGCGAAGGTGAGCTTGACGGCGACGCCGAAGCCCTTGACGAACATGACCGACACGGAGCCCATGAGCGATGCGATGGATATGTACACGAGCGGGTTCGTGCGCCCATATTTGGGCGCAGCGCCGTACGCCATGACGAGCGAGAAGACGGTGACGGTGAAGCAGTAGAGGAGGAAGCCTGCGGAGGTCACTGTGAGCGCATTGAAGGGGGAGAGCAAGGGGCGAGGACGCACCGGGCTGGATGGCGAACTCGAGAAACTGAGTCACGCTCTCGAGGGGCTCGTCCTCCGGCGCGTGGAGAACGATTATAGACGATCCGAGGAGACAGAGTGCGCAGCCGACGCGCCCGAGATGTCCTAGGTGCTCCTTCAGCAGGAAGGACGCCAGTACGGCTCTTCTCTACAGGATTAGCGGAAGAGATGCAGGGAGGTCCGATACTGCACACCCAATGATGACACTGAGCGCCCCCAGCGGGGTGACTGCGGCGGATCGTCAGCTCTAGTGCACGGCTCTTACATATGAGACAAACCCATGACCGGCGGCGCGAATGTATACGCAGCGAAGTTTGCAACTGCAGAGAATGTCAAAGAGAGATAGTGCGGTGGAGCAAAATCACCCACATTCGCCCACGATTACTGCGCACAGAGATATTAGCTGACCACGAGACGAGAGCATCTCCAGTACGCACACGTCGACATCCCAGTCCACCACACAGGATTGCGCAGATACGACATGTTATCTGTCGCCGAGGTCCCGTCCGCTGCCGCCGTGAGGCCCTGGAATCCCGTCAGCTCTGGCGCGCCCACAAACCTGCGCGTCGCCAGGCACAGACCTTCTTCGTGATGACGGTGCTGGTCCCGATGGCGAGCGAGCTAATCACAGCGAGGGTGAGACCGATCCATTTATCGTCGACCATTGGATAGAGGAGTGCGAATCCAAGTAAAAGAGCGAAAGGGAACGAGCGACGGTGGTGGGAGTGGAAGGGAGGAAACGATCGCTTAACTCAGATGAGACTGCCACGAGACACGGTGATGCCGGCAGGGCACGTGCTACTTACTGCGGTCGGAAGTCAACCTTGAGTCAACCAAGTTGATGCTACTGAACAACTACTCTCCGGCTTTTTGTTCCAAGGGCACCTGTGAGCTCGAAGTAAGAAGCCATGTCACTAGAAACTCGTTATTTTTACGTAACCGGCGTGCGGAGCGAGTTGTAGTAGTGTGTTTGGTTAAGGCTTTCCTAGCTTAGTCAGTCGGTCCTGTCTTGCTTTCGACGACCATCAGCTACCCCCCCCCCCCCTCCCCCCCCCGCTATCTCAGTGTGGCCTAGGCAGAAGCCAACATGGACCCAAGAAAACGTGTGCGTAGCTTGCGCCGTCGCGTATAATGACATGCAACTGACCACCCCTCTCTCTACCCCTCTCTCTCTCTCCTCATCCCCAATTCATCACACAATCCACTCCACTCTGCGTTGAAAAACACTTCTGCAACCAAAACGTCCTCATCTCAAATGGCCGCTGAAAATTCACAGTGTCAGTGCTGCGGCTTATTATCGTCCTTCACCCGTCCACTTATGCGTGTGTTTTCCGACTTGAACGTTTGAACAGTGATCGCCGACCTCAGCGACCAAGAACTTCAAGACCTTGGTACCCTCGGTCCTGGCCAGTGTCTTTTTTGTCACCTTGCACGCCTACCCTCTGCTTATCGTTACGCTTGTAGATGTGCATGAAGACGTCCAGAGCGCCGTCTTGGCCGCTAAGAAATCTATGGGCCGCTTTCGGTGTGAGTCTCCTACTACTTTGTATCGCATTTCGTTCGATCGCAACGCTTACCCACTTCATCTCCAGGGCTTACGGTCTCCCACGTCCAGTCACTCAGTACCTATGCGACGTTCCATACAAGTCCTCCTCCGTTACCAATCTCGCCAGCGAGCGACACGATTGCCTTCTCCCTACTTTCCGACGCCACCGTCGTCGACCCAGACTTTGCCTCGCCCTTCGAAAAGGCTTTCTTCTACAAGGGCGTTTCCGAGGATCACCCCCCGCCATCGTGAGCCTCCTTGGGGGCAAGGAACTCAACATTCACGTCTCTTCGATGTTTCCTGTTCAGTTCTCTATTCCTGACGCTGAGGGCAATCTTGTCCTTAAGGAGCACCTCATCGTTTAGATCTCCGTGTTCCACGGTACCACGAATCCAGCCGCGATGCCAACTTGCCCACCCTCGCCATCCTCGAGAAGCACAATGTTGTCGACGTTGGTTGATGTCTCAACTTGGTGAATGGCAGGCTTCATCTCAGAACATGCATCTTACAAGTGATTTAGGGTGACCAGGGTGGGTTGCCATGATACTTCAACTACGAGCCAGACCCGAACGGACCCATCTCCTGCTTCCTCGCCACAAAATACGCGCACATGACGACAGCGCCCTCAGTCCTCACGCCCTGTCTCACCTCCTCTAAGACCGCCTCTAGTGCCTCTTTCTCTACGATGCGCGTGCCGCGCTGTACCTCCAGCCTTCCGCCTCTGAGCGTACGTGTAGCGAATTCCCGCAGCACGAATATAAAGTTGTCAGCGGACAGCGCTTCGTACGCTGCAATCGAGTCCCCGCGCAGGCCTGCTACCTTTCGGCACAGCTTCCCTATCGGCGTTGGTGCCACCTCTGTCTCGGCGACCGTGAAGCCGGCCCGTTCGAGCATGGGTCCAAGCCGGAAGGACGACCTGTGTTCATGAGCAGATGTCCGCGGCATGGGAGGGAAAGCCTGTACCCGAGGACGAAGTCGTTCCGCAACGCAATACTGGTGTACATGCAGTTCGCTTTGTCGATCCACGATGGGCCGCCCGTGTACTTGTCAAGGTCGTAGCTGCTACCGGCGGAATACTGCCCCTCCTTAAAGAGGATCAGGTCGACCTCGTCGAGTAGGACTTGTCCCCCAGGTGCTGAAACCCCGGTGTCAGTACACACTTCCACACGATATGAAGCTGAATCATCTGGTCTTACCCAGTAGTGTGTGTATATTCGCCAGCGCCGCGCGCCACCCCTCCGGCGTCAAACAGAGCGTAAGAAAGCGCATGTGCACGAGGTCAAACTTGGCGTGGTATTCGCACGCGAAAGGCTGCGTCACATCCTGCTCGAACGTCGTGATGCCCGCCGCGTCCGTCACGTCCTCCGGGGGGAGGATAGCGCGATTGATGTCGCACGCGTAGATGCTGACGGACCCCCGGCGCGCGCTAATCTGCGGCGCGCACGCGACGTCGAGCGCCCACACGCAGGTGCCTGCGGCGATATCCAGCACGGCGTGAACCTGCGCGAGGTCGATTGTGGCGGGGACGGGCGCGGCCCAGCCGTACACGTGCTTCATCATTGTGTACTGGTGCGCTAGTCTGCGGCGGTGTTGTAGTAAAGCTCACCAGGGCCGCAAGCCACGCACCGGTCTTTCTCAGGTGCGGTCGCTGGAATCGCATAGCGCGTCGCTGGGGCAGCCATTATGGGCGCAGGAGGAAAAAGATGCACGGCGCAGCTGTTGAAAGCGGCTTGTTGAGTCTGCCGGCTGCTCGGATTTTACCTGGGCACGAGAGCCTTTTGTATCGAGCGGGCCCCGCATTCCCCGTAATGAGCTTAGTGGCGGTTTTACTTTGAACAAATGATACGCCGCGGGGCTCAAAGGATGATTGACGCGTTTACCTCACGCACCCAGCTGAACTCCTTTCCAGGGCGTTCTAGGCTGATCAAAGAATCGCGCTACTACTTAGTACCTGGATATTATGAGCAAAAACCGTCTGGGGAAGGCAAGGAAAATAAACTTTTGGCAACGAATATGACGACTATGCTTGATCAGGACATCCAACCGTCCCGTGGCTCTACGGAACGACGGCGTGTAAAACCGGTCAAGTGACCGTTCAACCATCGGCGACATTTACTGTCCGGACAGATAGAACTTTCCGCATCTACTGGATACGGTGTAAACGGAGAGCACGTACAAAACCATCCTTCCATCTGCGGCTTTGGCCGTCGCGCCTGAACATTGCGGTGAACACGCTGTGACGGTGGGCGTAAGACCCTCCGGAAATCACCGGGTGCGAAATGGCCGTGGCCGGGCCGGCACCGCCTTGTTTGACTGATGCGCTGGTGGCACGCCGTGACGCGGTTAGCAAAGACTTTCACCTCTTGCCACTGCCTACATAGTACCTCCCTCGAGCCCTCCTGGCCTCTTACAATGCTGACTGGAGACACGGTTACCCAGATCGATGGCCTCTGGTTCTCCAACGACACCGTCATTCTCCGCGCGGGGAACAGTGTATTCCGTGTCTGCAAATCAATCCTAGCTGCGCGCTCCTCCGTGTTCCAATCGATGTTCGAGTTTCCTCAACCGGCCTCAGATGGCGATGAAATCATGGACGGAAGCCCTGTCGTCCGCTTGCACGACTCTGCCGCCGATGTGGAACCGTTCATCCGTGCTATCTTCGATTCCAGGTCCGTTGCAATCCTGTGTGAGCTGGGACAAAGCCTGACCGGTTCAAGCTATTTTATGCCCCCTCCAGAGCGGGTCGACGGACATGCGGCGCTCGGGATCCTCCGGCTCTCACACAAGTACGATGTCGGCTATCTTCACAGACGGGCCCTTCGCCACCTCGAGACGGTGTACCCCATCGAGCGCGCACGGTACACCGACTTTTGGCCCAAGAGTCTCCTTCCCGTCGGGAACAGTACCGAGATAACGAACTTTGATCTCAAGGCTATCCCAATCTTCCAGGAGGTTGGGGCCTCTTGGCTCCTTCCATGTGCATTCTACAACGCCGGCAGTGTTCCTCCCATGCTGGAAATCGGTGCCGCATGGGATCGCCTCCCGATGGATGCGAAGAAAACATGTCTCGTCATGAACACGCGCCTTCTCCGTTGTGTCATGAAGGTCAACCGCTTCATCGGCAACGCCTCGACGTGCGCAACCGCCGAAACGTGCAATGCGCACAGGTTCGGAGAGCTCCTCAGGAGCCGGGTGACTCATCGGAACGACCTCGTCATGGGTGGCGGCCAGGAGCCTCTTGCGGAGTGGGAGGAGGGGGACTGGGATGCGTTGGGCGAGATCTTTTGCGAGGAGTGCTTGTCTGAAGCGAGAGCGGAGCATGCCGCCGCTGAAGCTGAGGTATGGGACGAGCTGCCAGTGATATGCGGACTCCAAAGCTGGGATGTGCTCAAGGAGGCGCGAAGAGTGGCATTGGGGGAGTAATCCAGTGTGTGTGGATATATCATATAAGTTTTCACTATCATGTTTGACCCTTGACTAGTACTATCCTATCATCGAAAACATCTGTTCAAGCGTGCATCGTCCCTGCAGCTCCGTATGTCATTCAAGTCGTTGTCCCAATCTGTCTGAATCACGCGCGAATCACAGACGTATCTCAGGACGCATTACGACAGTCTCCTCCACGGCTAGCTATGCTAGCGCATAAACCTCCTACTGCGCCCGTCGTTCTACTAGTCGTTGAATCAAGCACGTTTCAGCTGACTGGGGAAGGCTCGATAGAGGTGCCCCTGGGACCAGTTGGCGATATCATTGGTCCTGCGGATATCCGAGCCCTTTGCCTCCACCCAAATTGAATCTATCCTGCCCCCAGATCCACCAGCAAAAAAAAAAACCTCCAGCAATGTCACTACTACACTAGCCCGATTCCGAGTCGACCGGGCAGCCTGCACACTTCGTATGTTGGGAGGCCAGAAATAATTCGCAGGTGCGGTCCGTCTGCCGGCTAGTCAGAGGGAGAGAGAGAATCGATTAACGGCGCAAGATAAACTAATGTAGCTAAGACGGCGCAGTATATAGGAAGCTGCGATGATAATGTGCGGCGGGTGTCGTAAGTTTGGGCTGAGAGTTCGGCTGTGTCCGTCTGGGTATCCAAATGAGTAAACTATCAGGAAAAGAAATCAATGGGGAGCGCGAGGCGAGTGAGGAAGCCGGTCTGAGACACTTTTCCTCCGAAAAGCCAGTGCAACCTTGGCAAAAACTTGCTCGAGAAGATACAATGGGTTCAACTGTGAGTAAGTAGTCTTCCTTGACAGACTCCCTCGCTCGTTCCCCGTTCTGAAGCAGTTCTGAAGTCAATCTGAAGTGATAAGTACTTACAAGAGCCTTCAAAGAGCCTTCTGTATCAGGCTAAGTAGTATCAGCGACCCCCCATATAAATCCAGGCACCGGAAAAAAAACGTCCTTATCAAGTCCATACTTCCTGGTCCAGACAGAGGAACGAGCTAGGGAGTCTGTCAAGAGGGACTAATTCATTGGCCAACTTGAACTTTGAAGTAAATTAAGTATGTGGCGTGACCGCGCACGCGTTGTTTGGCGCACGTGCCTCTTTGTCACAGTCACACCAACTTGTTGATCCCAACCACCATGACCTCTACCCTGGATTCGCCTGGGCGCTACGGCACGATCCAGCTCCTGCGCCAGAACCCCGCCGCTGGCGTCTCCGAGGTCGTCACATCCTTCGGCGTTGACACCCAGAGCGTCTCCTTCGGGCGTGGCACCACCTGCAGCGTGCGCTTGTACTACCCAGACGTCGCCCCGGTGCACGCGCGGATCGTCTTCAACGACGCGCGCAAGGCGTTCCTCGAGATCTGCGGTGCGGCAGGTCTGAGCGTGGACGGTTGCACAGTGTACCCCCACGTCGCAAGCCCAACTTCTGCAACGAAAACGATCGCGCTGGGGAATGGGAGCGAGATCGTGATACACGGCAAACGATTCAGGTTCGTGTATCCGCCGAAGGAGCGGCGTGCGGCCCTCGCTGCGTCCCCAGCCCGTGCGTTCCCATCGTTGCAATTTCCCGAGTGCCACTGACTTGTTGTCTCGCATTTCTGCCCGTTCTCGCCCTCTTGCATCTGCCGTACCCACATATCTTCTCGTCTCGCATCTCGACGCGCACAGGCCCCGCAAACCGCGCCCTCCGCCTCTCGATGATCGCCTCCGCCCAAGTCTTCTCCCCGCGCCCCTCCCCCGACCCGCGCCAGAACCTGCGCGTCCTGCAATCGCCTCTCCGCCTCCCCGCCTTCTCCCCGTCCCCGTCCGGCTCCCCGCCCTCGCCCTCGCCGTCGCCCGCACCCCGGACCGCGCCCGCAGCGGGCGACGACGACGACACGATCACCCTCGTGCAAGGCGCGCACCCGCGCGTCGTGGAGGAGGCGCGCGACCTCGTCATCCTCGAGGACGTCGAGGTGCCCCTCAGTCCGAGCCCGGGCGACGCGCGCGGGCGGAGCGCGACCACAACCGTGAGCGCGAGCACGCAGCCCAAGACGCCGCGGCGCCAGAGCCTGCACCGCGCGGTCCTCATCCGGAGCGCACAGCGCGCGGTGTGGGCGGCGAATACCGCGCCTGCGCCCACACGTGTCGATGGGAATACGAATACGAATGCGAATTTGAACGCGGGCCCGCGCCTGCAGGGGTGGAGCGCGCCTCAAGAGGACCGCGATAACGAGCCGGACGAGGACGACGCCGAGACGGACACGGAGGAGGAGGAGGCGGAGGTGCGCGGGCTGCGGCTCGAGGTCGTCAGTGTGTCGAGCGGGAGCGAGAGCGAGAGCGATGCGAGCGATGAAGAGGAGGGTCCAGATAATGACGAGCACGAGCACGAGCACGAGCAACGGCAGGCCCCGCGCCTGGGGTGGCGCAAGAGCCTCGAGCGGCTCGCGCTGTGGCCGTTCGGCGGGCGGGTGAAGACCGAGGTGCCTTTCGCGCTCTCTTTTCCTTGTCGATGCCTTGCTGATGCGGTTTTAGGAGGAGGAGACGACGCTTCCGGCGGGGGATGACGACGAGGAACGAGATGCAGAACATGTATGTCTCTGTCTGCTCTCCCCGGTGCCTTTCCGTTTTGACGGCTGGCTAGGAGACCCCTGATGAGGACGCAGCGGAGCGGGACGCGGTATGCATGCTTCCTTCCCTTCCCGTGCGTGTGTTGCTCGTGCTGATGCGCCCGCGCAGCCGGAGATGACGCCCCCGCGCGCGCAAGAGCAGGAGGTGAAGACGCCATCGCCGCGGAAGAGGGTGCAGATGCCGGTGGGTACTTCTCCGTTGCCTGTCTTTCCGACTCTACTCTACCCCATCTATGGACATTCCACTCGCGCGCCTCGTCGTGCTGTCTCCCTCGTTTCTCCCCAGTCGTCCCTCCTTCCTTCACCGCCATTGCGCGCATTGCACTCCCGCCTCCCTTCGTCGCTGCCGCCCCATGTATCCCTGCACCGTCTTCTCCCTACGACTACTGCCCTCCTTCGTCCGTCCCCTTCCTTCGTGTACCATTCATCCCATCCCACCCTATCTCTCGCGTCGTTCCACCCTCCCAGTTCCCTTGCGGTCGTCACTCATCCGGTCCCCATCCGAATCCCTGCATCGTCTCGCCTCTCTCTTCCCTTCCTGTGTTCTCGCCATCCCATCCTTGTGCCCATCGTCCGCGCCGTCCCCGCTGTAGCAACCGGGCAGACTCTGCCCCTCCCTCCCATTCCATCGCAATCGTCCTTCGCTCCCCCACCTCCGTCCCGCCGTTCTTCCGCTGTGTCCGTCGTCCGGCGTCGCGTCTCCCCCCCCCACGTTTTGCCCTTCATCCATATCGCCTTACCTCCTCGCCGTTGATGCTGACCATGCCCGCAGATGCGCCCACAGGTTTATGGGACGCCGCCACCGCAGGACAAGCAGAGCGAGGCCGAGGCGGAGAAGACGCCGGTGGGTGTTCTCCTGCGCTTTATCATTCCTTTGCCGGTCCTGGCTCGTCGCTCTATATCCGGCATACCCATCTACCTACTACCGTCTTGCTTATTCCTTGATGCCGTCGCCGTCGTTGTCTGCGCCACAACTTCTCCCTCATCCTTCGCCTTGCCTCCTTTCCGTTCTCTGTGCTCACACCATCCCAGATCCGCTCCCAGCAGACCTCCGGCCGCACACCCGCACGGCCGACCTCGCCCCAGAAAGAAACGACCCGGACCCCCTTCCGCGTGCAGCCCCAGACGCCCGCCGGCTCGACGTCCCCGCAGAAGGCGGCCCCTCTCCCCTTTGGCGCGCCGCACCCCGCTGCGCGCACGCCTGCAGGGTTTGGGCGGCGCCCGCTCGCCGCGGATGTATGTCCTCCCCTCCTTCCCTCTTCCTCTGTGTTTGAAGCTGATGTTTTTTGCAGGCGCAGAAAACGCCGCAGCGCGAGGAGCCCGAGGACGTGCCGATGGACGTGGACCCACCCGAGCACGACGCCGACCGCGCGGAGCAGCCCTACACGCCCATGTACGAGGACCTGGCGGCGTACCGGCGCGACACACAAACCACCCCCAAAGCCAGCTCGCCCCAGGGGCAGGGGCAGCGCGCCGAGCACCACGACGCCACTCCCCAGCGCCACGACACGCCGCCGCAGCCTGCCGCACCCGTCCGCCCGCTCGCAGCCTTCATGACGCCCCAGGCGCCTGCGCGCGCCGCAGCGGGCGGGGCGCCGCGCTACTCCCTCGGCGGCGCCGCGCGGCGCGTCCGCGTCGAGGACGCGCCGTGGAAGGTGCGCGAGCTCGTTGTCGACGCCGCCGCTGCGCCCGCGGGCCCCGCGCCTGCGCGCGACGCGCCGCGCATCTCGGACGAGGAGCGGCGCGCGATCTCGGAGCGCCGGCGGAGCGCGTTGAGGGCGCCGGATGCGTTCTTTGGCGGGGCGGTGCCGGGGATGTCGCCGGTCAAGCGTGGGGGCGGCTCGCCGGTCAAGCGCGGGGGGCTGCCGTGCGTGCAGGAGGGCGGGGACGGGGTGGCGCCGGCGACAGCGACGGGCGATAGGGATGGGGGGATGGCGGGGCGCGGGGAGGAGGAGGTAGACTCGCGCAGCTTGCTGGCGAACCTGAGGGAGACGGTGGAGGGGCTGAAGAAGAGGCGGGATAGCGTGCTGGCGGTGGCGGGGCGCGCGACGGGCGCTGAGCAGATAGAGAAAGAGCAAGAGAGCGATGGTCGGGTGGAGTTTAATAAAGATGCGGAAATGGAGGTGGAGAGAGAGCAGGAGCAGGAGCAGGAGCAGGTGGTCTCGCAGACGAAGATGCTCCGCGGGCGGGCCCAGATACCAAAGGTTTGCCTGCCTATGTATTTGATCTGATGCATTGCTGACCGTCTGACCAGGACTTCCAGCCGGCTGCTGAGGAGGATCAGGAGCATGTGGAGGCTGCACCGGCACCGGTGGTATGTCGTCCCTCTCCACCGTATCAACGTCTTGCTAAAGCGTATACAGGAGATTGAAAAAGCTACGCGGGAGAAGAGTGTCGAGAAAGAGACGCCGGTTAGACGCTCGCGCAAGGCCGCCGCAGAACCCGACGCCGACAAGGCGATGGATGTCGATGCACCAGTGTCCACGCCCAAGCCCCGGAGCCGTAGCCGCAAGGCGACGCCCACCCCAGCGGCAGATGAGAATGAAGACGAGCAAGAGCAAGAGGGTGTGGAGAGCACGATGGCCGTCGACCCCACGCCTGTGCCCGCGAAATCCGCGCGTCGCACGCGCAAGCCCACCGCAGAGCCGGAGGCAGAGAATGAGAAGCAGCTTACAGAGGATCCCGTGCCCGCAAAACCCGCCCGTCGTGCACGCAAAGCCATAGTCGAGCCCGAGGCGGACGAGAACCCCGCGCCGTTGCCGAGCATCCCCGCAGCGCCGTCGAAGCCCCGTCGTGGACGCAAGGGCACCACCGCTGAGCCGGAGAGCGACTCTGAGCCTGCGCCGGCGCCTGCGCGGCGCGCGCGTAAACCCCCCTCCACCTCGGCCGAGTCCGCTCCTGAGCCTGTCACCGAGCCTACCGCCCCACCGAAACGACGTGGGCGCGCGGCGAAGGCTGTTACGCCTGCCAGCGCCCCCGAGCCCGCGGCACGCAAGACCACTCGCGGACGTTCGCGGGCGCCGGTGGAGGAGCCTGAAGGGGACGCCGACCCGCTCGACTCGATTGGCGAGACACCAGATGTAGCGGTCGCGGAGGTCGTCGCGCCGAAGAGCCGGGCGCGCAGTCGGAGCGTCAAGGCGCCGGTGAAGGAGGAGGAGGAGGAGCCGACGGTGCCGGCGCGAGGTGGGCGGGCGAAGAAGACTGCGGTTCCTGCGGCACCCAAGGCGCGTGCGACACGGAAGGGCGCGGTGCCTGCGTCTGCACCTGCTGCGATTGAGGCGGGGGAGAAGGAGAACACGCCTGATGCGGGCGAGGAGCGGGAGGAGGTAGAGCCGGCGGTGAAGGTGCGCGTGTCACGTAGCAGGAAGGTGAAGGAGGAAGAGGGCGTGAAGACGGACGTGACGGTGCCGAGGCGTGCGACGAGGACGCGTACAAGGACCTGAGCGGCCTTCAGGGAACGAAAAAAGAACAATAATGAAGATCGTGGATATCCATACGTATGATGATTTCGTTTACTCAATGTACATCGCAAAATTTGTTCTCTAATCTCCGTTCATGAGCGGTCTGTGGCAGTGCTCCTTATGTAATGTGGCCAATCAACGCGTCGCGTCAACGTCGCGTCGCGCGTCTTGAGCGTTGGAGTGGAAGTGGGGATGGGGGAGCGCTCGTGAGTAGGTTGAAGTTGTACAATGGTACCTTGGTTGCATTGAGGCGCGCGCTGATGAAGGGAAGGTTCTGCGGAGATTGGGTAGCGGGAGTATACAGAACGGGCGCAGCGCCGAAGTCGAGCGCGCGCGGTCGATCCGGACTCTTGGATAGTAGATTGAACGAAGTAGATGCTAAGATGGGATTTGTTGGCGTTGAATGAATAGATTCGATTTCTGAGTGCTCTGTTCACTGTTCAGCAACCTGAGCGAAAACTTGAAGTGGAAGGGACTCACCTTGAGCTAAGCAAGGCTCGAGGACGACGTACATACCAGTTAGATGGAACCTCGAGCTCGGATCCGGGAGCACCTTGAATATAGTCGTTGAGTACTCATAGTTGTCGCGAGTTCTCTACGAACAAAGAGGTATCAATCGCATAATTGACATTGAAATGAAGTGAACTCAGCTGCAAATGAGACCAGATTTGCGGCGGTGACAGGGGATATCTGAATATATGACGAGCGAGGTGAGAGCTTCGAGAAATCAGCGGACAGCAGCAGTGGAGCGAAAAGCGATGGTGGTAGTCTGGAGGAGAGGACACTGAGCCGAGATGCCGGAGCTTTGCGCATGTACGACGCGCGGATCTGATCGGTATCTGCGTTGCTCCGCACCTTCTTGCTTCTCCTCCCTCTTCCCTCTCGTTCGTGGATGAAGTTTACGCAGCCTGCTTGACCCTATGTCTCTGCCGGCTCTATAGATCTTCGATCTATGTCCATCGGTCGACCCATGGTACGGCGCCGTGCGCGATGGCTCCCTGAACGACATCCAGCTTTGCTCTTTCGACCATGAATCCATGATGATGATGTGCTTTGCGTGACGACAGGCTACTGAAGCTATTGACCGGACTTTGACTGTCTCTGCTTGCCCAATCTCAAGACAACAATAATTGATGAATGGGCTCGTCCAAGCGACTCTCGCACTTGCATCGCTTCTTGGAGCTCCCTTAAGCTTCGTACTCGGGGGGATCATGTGCTCCCCAGCGACTTATCTCCAAAAACTTATCGATTTGTTGCGGACGTGGCATCGCAGGCAGGCTCGGGGCATGGAACCCGGCCTCTGAGCTTTTGTACGCCGCGCTGGATACGCTACTATTGCATGCTTTGGACCTGCTTCACCGCTTGATAGACGACTCCTACTCTGTGAGGCTAATCTGATGGTAATCCGGCGACCATATCCGCGCAATCTCAGATCCCCGCAGATCCAGCGGCGACGTCGATACTCTGGTTCCTAGAAAAGTCTCTCCCGCATTCAGCGGTATTATAACTCCCGCAAATTAACCCCGCATACAGGGCAGGGACTCGATGTAGCTGGCAACTTTGTTTCCGCCCTCTGTTCCCTTCTTTTGACTTTTGACTGGCCACACGTATGATTTTATTATGTTCTCTGGAACAACTCTGAGAGCTGCCACTCGCCGTTGTTGCCCCGTGCTAAGGGCAACATTCCGCAACACGCCAGGCTTGATACGATCATGCTCTTCTCTCCGCAATAGAGCGACCCATTCGAATCGTGGTCCGAGAGATACGCGCCACACTTTTACTCCCACCCCTACGACGACGCCTCGCACCCTGCGCTCTGTGGTCTGTGCTTTCGTGGTCGACCAAAGTACTTGCACGTTGCTTTGTAGCCGGCCAAATCTCTCCGTTCATGATTCGGCAAGACCCCGCGACTGTGCGCTATCTGTCATTCTCCAGAGTTCTTTCTACGATTGATAAGATATTAGGCTCGGTAGCGTCGCCCAATGCACCACGCCGCCAAAGTGTTGTATTTACGTCGGCACTGCGTTGAGGATACAAGTCCTGCAACAGGCGCTGTCCGCTCTGCGCGGGCATGCTTTTTATGGTAAACCCGCCCCGGGTGTACTCTGATCATGCTTCTCGGAGATTTTGGGCGTACAAAGGTAAACTCTGGACACTATCTGAAGCTATGTACCATTGCAGCGAACTAGAGCACCCGGTCTCGATCGTCGACTGCAACCGCGACTATTGGTTGTCGTCCCTGTATTAGCAATGATCTGTATTGTTCCTTGTTCGCAACGAAGTCAACAGGACTCCGAAGATCCCGGGCCGCGCAACAAGCAGTGCTTCTGTGGGCGCCGGCCACGAGGCGGCGACACTGTTTGCTTCCTCCTCCCATGGCCGAAGTCCTGGGCACCGTCGCCACCATTCTTCAGCTCGTCGATACGGCCCTCAAGGCGCGCGAGTATGTCAAAGACTTCCAGAACGCTTTAGCGGAGCAGCGCAAGCTCTTTTCGGATATCGAGGACCTGAAACTGATGCTTACAGAACTCGAGAAGCGAGCCAAAGCCAGTCCTTCGACTGGTGCCTTGCAGCATATGCTGAAACCACTGGGCGACTTCGAGGCTCTGCTCAAGAACTTTGTGGCAAAATTCGAGCAGCCAGACAGTCGGCTTGGGAAATTCTCCAAGCAGCTGGCATGGGTGCTCTGGAACAAAATGGAGGCAACAGAATTTTTGAAGAAGTTCGAGTCTGTCAAGTCCACACTCAATACATGGCTGACGATGGGGATATGGTGTGTGCACTAGAATAACCAGATACTCTGAGAGACTGATCAGCGAGCATTTACTATGATTTAGGGACACTGATCAAGAGCACAAGAAGAACCATGAGAGTGAGGGACCCACATTCTTGTGTTGTACGCCCATAAACAATGACACCCGTTAGTTATCATAGCACAAGGACATAGAGATGAAGAGCATCACAATGGTGAGTGAACCTTACTCAGCATCTATGATCTCTCAAATAATGAGGCAGAGGCCGAAAAGCAAAAGATCATGGACTGGATCACACCATTGAATTTCTTCCAGCGCCAGGCAGATATTCTCACTGCATGGCAGCCCGGAACCGGACAGTGGCTGCTCTCTGATGCGTGCTTCAAGTGTTGGGAGTCCAAAGGCCAGCAAGTCATCTGGTGTCATGGAATGCGTAAGTCTAGTCTGTTGGCATTCTTCCTGTGAAATATCATTGACCATAAAACCAGCTGGTGCCGGGAAGACAATCCTTTCGTATTGTTTATTTGCTATTGATGTATTTGCTAAGCTAACTTTGATGCAGGGCAATGGTTGTAAACTACTTGCAGGCAAAGTTCCAAGGTGATTCCAATGTAGCCTGCATCTACCTCAACCATAAGGAAACAGCAGCACAAACTCTAGTGAATCTCCTTGCTAGCATCTGGAAACAATTGGCTGTCGACAAGCCCTTAGATCCCGCAATGCAGACCCTTTACAAGCATCACAGGGCCCGGGATACCAGTCTCTCTGTGCAGGAGATATCCAATATACTTTGCATGCTCATAGTGCAACAGCCACAAGTGTATCTTATTGTTGATGCCCTTGATGAATATCCAGAGCAGCAACGGATAGCTTTACTTGAGCAGCTGGCTACGTTACTGGGACCTACTGCAAGGCTGATGATAACTTCTCGACCTAATCTGAAGTTTCATGATTTCTTTCCCAACCTCCTAGTTGTTGAGATACGGGCTTCAAATGACGATATTTGCTGCTATATTGACAAGCAGATTCATCTGGCCCCACGATTGTCTAAGCATGTACAACTACAGCCTAGATTATGTGATGAAATCAAGTCTTGCATCACAAGCAAAGTGGATGGGATGTGAGCAAACAACACTCATCTATGCATGGATTTGATACTGATTTTATTTTGCGGCAGGTTTCTCCTGGCAAAAATGCATCTTGATTCCCTTGCCACAAAAATCACTCCCAAGGCTGTCCGACAGGCACTGCAAGTTTTGCCCCAGGATTTGCACCAGACATATGAGGAAGCCATGGAACGAATTTTATCACAGGACTTGGATAGCAAGCAGTTAGCGCTCCAGACTCTGACTTGGGTTGCATATGCCAACCGGTTATTATCTGTGGCAGAGCTCCAGGAAGCGCTGGCAATTGAATTAGGTGCTACCTTTCTTGATGTGGATAACCTGCTGGATATGAGCATTGTGTTGGCAGTTTGTGCAGGACTAGTCATTGTTGATGAAGAAATGTCTGTTGTGCGGCTAATCCACTATACAGCACAACACTACTTTGCCAGCATCCAGGCTGTGAAGTTTCCAGATGCTCATCAGATGATGGCAGAACATTGTTTGGTCTTTTTGTCCTTCACAGAGGTTGTGACCACTGCACAGGCAAGAAAAAAGATAGCCTGGAGTGATTGGGATCATCAAACACACCCATTCCTTGACTACTGTGTATTCACCTTTGAGCATGCAGCAGAGGCATCAAGACAATTGGATTTGATACCTGCAATTGAACCACTCCTCAGGTCTAGAGATATATGTGTTTATATAGTCTACTATCAGAACTATGATATTGTTCCTTTGAAGCGTCACTGGCGACTTCCATGTCCAGAATCCCCATCCTTGATGTGGATATCTGCGATGTGGAACCTTGTGCATATTGCGGCTGCAGTCTCAAATGAGACAGATCGAAGAACCATGAGGCGTGCTTTTTTGACCTCTGCACGACTTGATCATGACAAGATAACCAGGATCATTGTTGAAAAGGCTGTTATGTTAGGTTTCACATCTACAGAGTATAACAATGGGCTATCTTATGCCTCAGTCAATGGCAACAAGGAAATGATTCAACTGATGATAGCCTGTGGAGCAGATCTAGATGCTGTGACATACGGTAGAATACCACTTATTTCTGTCTCGTTGTTTTCGGGGAATGTAGAAACTGTTCAACTGATGATAAACCATGGGGCAGATGTGAATGTCCCACAAAGAAACGGCACTACAGCCCTCCAAGCTGCCTCATTTTCTGGATCTGAGACATTGGTTCAACTGCTCATAGACTACGGGGCAGATGTGAATGCCCAGGGAGACTCTGAGGGAACAGCCCTGCAAGCAGCATCAAGCTGTGGTAACAGGGCAGTTGTTCAACTGCTCATAGACCATGGGGCAACTGTGAATGCGCAAGGAGGCGACTGGGGAACAGCCCTGCAAAGAGCATCAAGCTGTGGTAACAGGGCAGTTGTTCAACTGCTCATAGACCATGGGGCAACCGTGAATGTGCAAGGAGGCGACCGGGGAACAGCCCTGCAAAGAGCAATAAGGAAGAGGAACAAGGCAGTAATCCAGTTGCTCCTAGATCATGGGGCAGATGTGAATGCCCAGGGAGGGTCTGAGGGAACAGCCCTGCAAGTAGCAACCTACTATGGTGATAGAGCAGTGATGCAACTGCTCATAGACCATGGGGCTGATGTGAATGTCAAGGGAGTCCATGACGAAACAGTCTTGCAAGCAGCATCATCTCACGGAAATATGGAAGTTGTTCAGCTGCTGATAGACTATGGCACAGATGTGAATGAACAGGGAGGCGACAGGGGAACAGCCTTGCAATCAGCATCACTGATGGGTCACAGGGCACTGGCTCAACTGCTCATTCAACATGGTGCAGATGTGAATGCAAAGGGAGGCAAATATGGAACAGCCTTGCAAGCAGCATCAGATTGGGGTTATGAGCCAGTGGTTCAACTGCTCATTGAGCATGGTGCAGATGTGAATGCAATGGGAGGCATATATGGAACAGCCTTGCAAGCAGCATCACATCGTGGTTATAAGACAGTGGTTCAACTGCTCATTGAGCATGGTGCAGATGTGAATGCAAAGGGAGGCAAATATGAAACAGCCTTGCAAGCAGCATCATATTGGGTTCATGAGACAGTGACTCAACTGCTCATCGAGCATGGGGCAGATGTAAACGCCCTGAAAGGTCATTGGCATATACAAGCAATCCCTAGTAATTAGGTGGTGGTTTACATCAGGAGAAAACTCCGTGGGAATATTTCACTATTCTGATAAACTATTTTATTCAAACCAGATTCAGTAGTTACCAGAAAGTTTTACTGGTTTCAACTATTTTCAACCAATTACAGAAAATAGAGAAGAAGGTTTGCTGTCATATTGACTTGTCGAGTATACCAATAAGTAGCTTGGCCGCAGGAATCCTGAAATTGATTATTTGTCATTAAATCCCCTGTCCCCCTGTAAGAGCCTGCTGTCCGCACCAAGTCTGTACCTTGTACCATGTTGTTGCTGTCCTAGTTTGCAGGCATTGTCAAAGCTAGTTGAGTGCCTCAGCAGCTTCTGCATCTCGAAGGAGAGCCTCCACACTGTCAAGTGGCACATGCCTTATCTTGTGATACCTGTCAGGGGAACCCCTGCCGGCTCCAGCCTCTGATCCCCTGCACCCGCGACCATGACCACACCGGGGCTCTGGCTATCACGTGGCTTGTGACTGCATGTATATGCTACTAGTCAGCAGCTATCTTGGCCTCCGCTGGGCATGGGGATCCTCAGATGTTCTTCTCTTCGGATCCCTCATGCCAGGTGCACTATTCTTGTCAAGGGACACCCACAAACAAAATCTGCTACACCGACTCCTAAACGTGGATTAAGGGCGGCCAGACCCTCCCTACCCTATTAGCCGAGTTATGTAAGCCCCAAATCGGGTGATCTTCGCACGGAAATGATCCCATTTTGCAGATTTCTGCCTAATTTAACGAAGTTCTGGGCCCAATTCCGTACAAAGTGAGGTGCAATCATTCTTCGTGCCTGATCTTGACTTCCTGCCCTCAAAATTACCTCCAGAAAGTTTGATTTTTCTACGACCCTCACAAATGCACTTTTAGAGCGGTGATACGACCGCTCTGTGAACAGGCGTGCTTTTAGCTAATGGTGCGCGAGCGACTAGGGGGCAGCTATGAAACCACAACCCACTAACACAAACACCAAACACTCCTTTACAGCTGTTCCTCTAAATAATGCACCACAGTACGGGGGAGTGATGTATCATCAGCCCGTAACCCTCCATAAGCCATGATCTATCACTTCCCACTGTTGGAGAGGCGCGCTGATATATCATGCAATAGGCAAGCTGTATTCCGTTTCCAGCCATCAACACACGAATCTCATGTGTCGACGTTGCCTTGCACGATGAGCTCAGTAATATTGCCGTAGGACACGTGCTGATGCGGGCCGGCGGCCCGCAGCGGCCTCCACCGGGATCCATGTGGTCAGAGGCGTCCATCATCAGATTCTGATGGCGGACAGCACTGGGTCAAAACTCACCTGGGGGCCAGTGGCCTCCGCTGCAGTCCGGTGGTGACCACCAATATACATATTTTATCTGACACCGATGAAGAACGGTGGCCACCACCGGCGTCCGACAGTTGTCACTGGAGTCCAGTGGCATCACTTCATTTTGAAAAAGAATTGTAGTCGGTGTACTAGGCCCGAAGCATAGCCGGTGGAGGCCACTGGAGCCCAATGGATAACACCGATGTCTGTTTTTTTCTGGGCTGACAGTGGGCACCAGTGTATGCTGCCGGCCGCCACTGGAGCCCACTGCATTTTGCACCCAGGTTGGTAAATTCCTGGTCGGATTGCAGCAAACACCAGCGACATCCGCTGGCCTCCAGCGGCCTCCGATGGCCTTGACACAAAGTCAAATATATTGTACTCCGGTGGCCACCGGTGGTCGACAGTGTACTCCAGTGGAATTGGGGGGGAAAAATTATTCAGTCATATTGTCACCATTGACCGCATCCCAGAACTCCTCCGATAAGCCCCGACCCTTTGCCACAATCCTCTTCTCAACTGCTTCAGCATAAATCAGCATCAGTACATGCACAAAGAAGTCAAAGTTGACATCCGTCATCTGTCGCAGCTGAGAATCAAATCCATCGAGCCATGAATTTAACTGTTCAGCTGTTTCAGTGGTGAAAGCCCGTGTTTGGTGAACAACACCGTGGTCATCAGTTTCGGTGAGCACCAAATCCGGCTGCGAGCCATTTGTTGGTGCAGGGTTACACCTGGTTCGACAGAGGATGTCGGTAGCTTGATGCCCGATGTAATGCCAGGCATCCACAACAAATTTGGTGGTCTTGATCCAAAGATCGCTCGGATCCTGAGTAATGACATGCCGGAGTAGATCGCAAGCTTTGTCGTAGACAATGAAGCTCGGCCTGAAGTCGGGATCATCATCCCAAATCTTGTTGAGGAATGCAAGGACCTGAGGTGTGCTCTCGGAACGGTAGCACTTGCCCCACCCGATAGGAACACCGCAAGCCCATTGCACTGTCTGAAGGCAGTAAATGGACTTCGCTTTGAAGGTATGGATGACTTTCTCTCCCGGAGTTTCACCGAGTGCCTGTAGTTGAACCTGGAGAGAGGGCCCATGGGTCGTATTTCCTGTCTTGCCTTCCAAGTCTGCATTTTGCCTGCGAATCACCCGGCGCACCCCAGGAAACGACAGACGATGAAACCGGGCTTCATATTGTTTATGCCAGTCAATGTGGGATATATCGTCACAGGTAAGCGCTCCGGGAGAATGGACAGGGCGACCGCAAGGGACGATCCCGCATTGTTCGCGCAGGGACAGATGCTCTTCACAGAACCGGCCATCTTTATAGTTTACAAGGGCACCCTTGCAGTCGTCCAATGCACATTTCTGACAAACAGTAGTAAGAATACTGTGCAATCAAGTTGTTTCACTGCACCAGATAGGACACACCCGATGTTTCAATGTTTTCCCGTCCATAACACAGAGTCTACAGTATCCCCGTGGGCAATTGGGTCCCGGTGCTTCTTGTTGAGGAAGAACTGCAGGCAAGAGTGCAAGAGCAGGATCCGGTGTTGCCGTCGGATTCAATTCCTATTCAGGAGTCAGCCTATAAGTATTCGATAGTCCAAAGAATGCGTACAGGCTGCGCAGGCTGAGCGTCAGAGCCCACAACATCCATATCTCCTCCGAATTCCACTCCTTCTCGAATCAAATCATCACGGTAGCGTTTCACATGAGTGCAGTCCATGCATCCATGCGACATGGAAAAAGGAAGCACTCCACCATTCATCCCAATCTTCTCCCGAACTTTTGCCGCAAGGGACTGGGGGGTTGAATGTGCATCACATTCAAATGTATCACCCTTTCCATGGGCAATGAGAAGGCGGCGAGAGAAATGTTCGAGGAATAATCGCTGTGACTGGCGATAAGTGAAATGCACATTGATATCGTCCTTAGTATCATTGACCCAGTCTGCGAAGTTGGACCACCCCGAATGGAATCGATGCAGAGCCTTCTCTTGCGCAACAGCGATTTTTCTGTGGACCCATATCCCGCTTTTCGAGACCCGAATAAATTCGGCATTGTACTCGAGCAGTTCAGTCCGTTGACGGCCCTGGCCCACTCGAGTGATCCTATCAGGATAATAATCCGCGCGGCATTTAGCGCAATGCCCGACAAGTATGGTGCCAATCACTTAGTCACCACTACTTTTGTACACCGGATAGATCTGGCTCAGTTTTACCCCAGTTTTTTAAACCTCTTGTGAAAATGCTTGTTTCAGTGAGTGGAATATTCTGACAAGAGGAATTTTGTTAAAAGTCAAAATTGAGTGAGATAAATCATTTTGGCCAACCCAAATTGGCCACTCACTGCAAAATTCACCCCGGAAGGCTCACAATTGGATTTCCCTGGGTCACAGGAGTGTAAAGAACATGTTTGGGGGCCACAAAGGGCATGGCTGGTGGTCTAATTCTGCCTGAAAAAGACCTCTTTTGAGCCTTTCCCGGCCAAAATTTTTCTTCATTCAATTTGGCCACTGTACAAAACAGGTGGTGACTAAGTGATTGGCACCATAGATCTGCTGAGACCCAATGGAACGATGAGTTGAGAAGCCAAACAGACTGGGTGTTGTTTTTACGGCGACGGCGAAGAGTCGGAACCAGGTTAAGGTCTCCAGCAGGACAGAATCTGCATAATAATCGAGATGTCGAGAGGATAGGACGTGGAGCTCGAAAGATGAAGGCCGAAGGATCTTGTTTATCATCCAGGCCGAGAAGTGTGTATAACCTGTCGAGATCACTGCAAATGTACCCCGCGTACTCCGGTGCTAGCTGTATTCCAGTTGTCCAAGCTTCCACATCATCTGCCTCCAGAAGAAATGCGCGAGTAAGGAGAGTTTTGATAGTCTTAAGCCAGCCAGTGGCTGCCGGTTGGCGGGGCTCTCGACGCTGATTTTTATGAAGTCGAACAAGGGGGTACAATGAGATCAGAACATTCAGGACGTAGACAGCCTGCTGAACAGCCAGTTCTGGAGGGAAGAACAGCTGTAGAATGAAGATAAGCTGTCGCACAGAGGCCCCCATCTTGGATTCGAGGTTGTTGTTATCACGATTGGGCGGAAGCAATACGTGCGGTATTAAACAACACACTCGCAACACACCGTAGTTTATTTCTTCGGAGTAGTACATACAAATCCTTTTGACAAATTTATACTGGGCAGCCTTGAACACTAGCAGCACTGCATGTGTTCACAAGATGTGCAGCACCCTCCTTCACGCACATGAGCGTCGGGCGTGTGCCCGCTCGAGGCCAAGACAGCGGTTCAGGCAGGTGGGGAGGCTTCATGCACATCTAACGAGCGCGAGTGCACCCGGAACAAATGAGAATCGGTGGTTTTCGAGCCCGCGGTACAGGCCGTAATACGCGCCGGCCGCCGGCCGCAGCGCGAGCTGCACCGGTGCCCTCGCGCAAAAGGTATGACTCGGCACCGGCCATGCCGATGACATTCGAAACGACGGGGACGGAGTGTACACGGAGAGACGTACGCTGTGCGGCCAAACCAAGATCTGCGAGGGAATACGAATTCCCTTGAGCTCAGGAGGAGCGGGATGACGAGGCGGAGCTGGCGCGGGATGATATGCTAGACACAGAGCTCGCACACGAGGTCGATGCGGAACTGGAGCGGGGCGCCGAAGACGAAGAGCGCATCGACGCGGATCGGGGCAGCTGACGCGCGAAGGCAAAACCAAGCCGCTGCGCGAGCTGGAAGAGACCGTGCTCCGAGAAGACGAGCTAACAGAGCTGCTACGGGCGTTGCTGGCGGACGCCGACGACCGGGAGCTGGCTGCAGAGCTGGCGCGGGAGGAAGCTGATGACGAGGAAGAGCTGCGGACGCTGGACAGCGAGCTTGATGGCACCGACGACGAAGACGAGCGTGCACTGCTTGAACGCGAGCCTGAACTGCTAGAGCGGGAGCTCTGCGGCGCCGAGGAGCGAACGCTGCTGGAACGCGAGGAAGAGCTGCTGGACCGGGAGCTCGATGGCACAGATGACGAGCTGCGGACACTGCTCGAACGCGAGGCAGAACTGCTGGAGCGCGAACTCGAGGGCACCGAGGAAGAGGAGCGAACGAGGCTTCTGCTGGAACGCGACGCGGAGCTGCGGGAGCGCGAGCTCGAGGGCACCAAAAACGAAGAACGTACGCTGCTCGAACACGACGAAGAGCTGCTAGACCGCGAGGTGCTGGACCACGAGCTCGCAGAGCCGCGAGCACTGCTGCTGGAATGCGAGGCGGCTCTCCACTTGGTGCGCCTCATTGAAATCGCCGTGTGGACTCGGGCGACACCTTGACGGACTGCCCCAACTTTTGAATAATGCACGGGCGTTGCCTTCAATCGCTATGTGGTTCATTAGAAGCTGGCAATACAAAAGTTTGAAACGACGACGAACCATGCGCCGAGGTCAACATTGCTGGCTTATCCCGACAAGCTCCAGCATGAATCAGACACAGATAGCAGCCCCACAAGAGGTGCTGTCAGGCTCCCCTACCCCGGCCTTGTGATGCTACACGAGAACTGGAGGGCTTCAGGGGGACTTGAAGCCTTGAGCGACGCGTGCTGCCGATGGAGGCGCTCGACGTCGCGTTAAGGAGGCGGGGCTGCCCACTCAGGCGCCTCGCCGCTGTTGTAACCCTCTCAGCCAGGGGCCTTGTCACCCTAGACAGGAGCTCCAGTAACCCGGGAGCACGGGGAGCAGTTAGACGCGTGCTCAGGCCTCTGGTGCGTCCTGGCGAGGGGAGGGCCCTAGCTATTCGTTGTTCACGCCATGTAGGTATAGAGTGAAGTCAGATGTATTACATAAACGTCTCGTGACTAAATACAATGCAAGAAAGTAGCAAGAAATGGGCTCTCGTCCGTGGATAGTATTCGCTACGCGTCACAGTGCCCCCCACACGGCCGCAGCCCTTTTATTGTGCTTGGAATCGTATCAGGACGCCTCGCCCGCGTCCATGTCGTCATCTTCCTCGATCTCCCCGGGCTCCAAGTCTTCGGATTCCTCTACGTCCATGTCGTCGGCTGCGTCCGAGGCGGAGCCTTGCTCGTCACCCGAGCCGTCCGCGCTTTGTTGCTCGCGCATTGCCTCGTTAGCCTTGGTTTGACGGCCCGCTCTCTTCCCTCACCGTATTTTCTTATAGCGTGGATATGAAGGGTATGGAGCGTCGGATAGCCTCTGAGCCAGTGGCGTGGGAGGATTCGACAGGCTCTCTGCCAGGCTGGGGCGTGAAGATCGGAAAGCCACTGGCGCCGATCGTGAGGACGACGCGATGGGCGAGTAGGGCGGCGGTGGCTCCAGACGCTCCGCGAGAGACAGCCGCCGGAAGGCGTTGGTGGTAGCTCTCATAGAGCGAGGAGCCGACGGCGGCATTCGTTCGATGGTTGGAGGCCGCGAAGGAAGGAACGGACGGGCCCCGCGAGGGTTACCGAGCGACGGGGCCGGCGGGGTCGGAGCTGCTATCAAGGGCTCTACGATCGGCGGGGTCGCAGCCGGGAGGGTCGGAGCAGCTAACGAGCGCTCTACGATTGACGGGGTCGGAGCCGGAAGGATCGGAGCAGCTAACGAGCGCTCTACGATCTGCGGGGTCGGAGCCGCTAATGAGCGCTCGACGACCAACGTTGACGAGGACGATCCAGCGGAGAGGTCCGTCGAGGCCGGAACGAGTCGAGTGGCATGGCTTGCCGCCGACACCGGGGGGGCAAGGGGAGCGACCTCGAAGCGCTGAAACGGGACCGGCGCGGTTGTCACCGGAGCAGCCGCCGGACGCTCGACGACAGCAGGCGACACCGAGTCCACGTCCATTTCCTCTGGGAACTCTTCTCCACGCATTGTCGCAATGGTCCAGCGATCCCGCGAGTAGGTGAAAGCCTCGTCGAAGGCCCCGTCGGGTTCGAAGGCTCCTTCGACCTCCGAATTCATTTCGACTAGAGCTCCGAATGCGCGCCGGGCCTCGGACGTACTTTCAAACCGCAGCCACATGCGTCCTTGGCCGTGCACTATGGCGGGAGGGGCAGCGCGAACGGCGTATAACGCGTCGGCAGCGAAGGCCCGGAACATCAACGCTGTCACTTGTGAATCCACGCCGCGCAGCGCGATTACGTTCGAGGCGCGACCTTCTTCGTCATCCACTTCCATGTATTCGCCTTCCCTGGCCTTGCCCTTGCCCTTCGACATCGCCCCACCCGCGTCTGGCCCATCCTCGCCGTCCGAGTCATCGCCTGAACTTCCCGAGTCGTCTCATTCCCTCTTCACCGAGGTCGGTTTTTTGCCCTTCTTAAGCGGCAGCCTTCTGGCATCTGGGCGCGATTGACGCCTTCCCACTTCGTGCTTCGCGGCGCCCTGCGTAGGGTACATCCAGCTGGAAGCTCGGTGGGCCACTCCGGATCCTCCGTTGTCGAAGTAGAACGGGAATCGGGGAACCGGGGCGCCGTACTTCTGGAAGTCTAGGCTTCCGCCCGAGGGTACAAAGTCGTCGATGTACAGACGGCGGCCGAGTTCCCTATCGTACCAGACAGCTTCGGCGTCGATCTCCGCTTTCTTCCCGCGGCTGACCCAGGCGGGGACGCCGGCCCAGATGCTCAGCTCCCATCTGGTCCACTGCCCGGTCCAGTCAGAGTGAATGGGGGGAGGGACTATCCAGTCCTCTCGGTCCGTTGCGATGGTCACACGCTCCACGGGGCGAGGGGTGTAGCGGTCCTCTCCCGCCTTGCGGGCTGCAGGAGCAACTCCGGGTAACTTGTGGCCGGACGTCTCTGCAGCTCTAGGAAGCGCACGCGACGGAGCAGGCGAGCCTCGATGGTATTCGGGGGGGTTCAGCGCCTCAGCAGCCATAGAAGGCGCTCGAGATGGCGGAAAGTTCAGCGCCTCAGCAGCCATAGAAGGCGCTCGAGATGGCAGTAAATTTGGCCTGGAATATCCCAGTCGATGAGGGTGTA
Organism: Mycena belliarum; assembly: GCA_029282135.1. Taxonomy (NCBI): domain Eukaryota; kingdom Fungi; phylum Basidiomycota; class Agaricomycetes; order Agaricales; family Mycenaceae; genus Mycena; species Mycena belliarum. The sequence goes on along the minus strand of JARJCN010000121.1, from coordinate 4,040 downwards.
TGAGCATCGGGCGCCGCAGAGACTCGAGATGGAGCGAAGATGACCGAGCCTCGTCCGCGGCAGTAGCCAAGCGGGCTCTCCCTCTACCGTCTTCGCCGGAGAAGGGAGTGTCCTTGAAGGATTGAAGACGAGCTAGTCGTTGGTAGGGGTTATCCTCTGAGAGCTCGGTCTCCAGTTCCGTGCCGCTGACCAGGTCCTTGAAAACGCGGACGTCCCGTACTTCGTCTCGGGACGTGGCGCCTGGGGCGTACTCGTGGACTATGAAACACGGAACTCCGGCTGCCATATAGAAGAGAGTGGTCCTCTCGTCTGCTCCGTTGACCCAGACCCCTATGAACTCCTCCTGCGCCAGCATCATGTCCATGTTACGCATATCCTCCTGAGAGAGCGCCCTCTGGCGCTCGATCTCTTCCTCCCAAGAAACCCAGGCTTCCATCTCTCGAAGCGATCTCTGTATCGCCACTCCCTGATCCACCGCCTCATCCCAGGTGCGTATAGAGAGCAGCCGTCCAGTGGCGCTTCCCATCTTAGCGGAGGGACGTCTGTCCCATTCCCGCGAGTCTACCCGCCGTCGGAACCGCAGCATCCGCGCCTCCAGAGAGCGTTCCAGGTCGCCCAGCCGTGCTATGAAGTCCGGCTGCAAGAATCCTCGAGGAGAAGGGTTGCGTTTCGAGTCCGGGGTCCAGAAACTCGTGAGGGGAGCGAAAGCGTCGTAGGCCCCGTCCTCCGAGCTGACGGCCGATGCTCTGCGAATAAAGGGCCAGTGCATGGCGTCTGCCCTGAAATACTGTGGGGCGTGTAGGCAGTCATGCTTCCCATAGTGCCCGTCGTAGCGTCTTTCGGCTATGAGGGTGGCTGCCGCAGTAGGACGGTAATTGGATTGGAAGGCGCCGGGGAGGAAAGGGTACTGCAGGGAGTTGGGCGTCCAAAGTTCCAGTTTCCGGGTTCCTAGGATGACGATTCTGGACAAGACTAGCGGCAGTTGTCGTAGGTCAAATGACATCGCCGTAAAGATGCTGGGAGGGTCGTAGTATCCAGCGAGGCACGCCATGCGCGGTCTAGCATAGCGCCCCCCACAGTCGGGCGTCACCGAAGAGGTAGATGACATCGGAACGAGCTGCGATCTCGACGCGCTCAGTTTCGGAAATTGAAAGAATAAAGGGTCGCTGAGACGCCGCTGCAAAGCGCGAACTCGAGGGCGACCTTGAATGTAGATGGGAAGATAATCGATAAAAGCCAGACGCAGCACGTATGCGCGAACCGGCTAAGGGATGGGAAAGAGAGTCTTAGAGCCAGACGCTGCACGGATGCGCGAACTGAGCTCGTCAGAATGGGTATGCGGCTTGTTTCACGAGACGCCGCAGATATGCGCGAACTCGTCAGGGAAAGAAGTAGTAGAGCCAGACGCCGCACGGATGCGCGAACTGGACTCGTTGAAATGGCTACGCTGCTTGTACTTCGAGACGCTGCAGGTATGCGCGAACTCGTAGATGGAGGCAAGGAAAGAAAAGACACGTGGGGTGGATCCGCAGCGATCCGATCTCCCACGCCCGGCTCGCCCCGGCTAGCGGGCCGCCCCGGAACGGGAACCCAGCCCCTAAGTCAACTTGTGCATCCGCAGGTATTCACGCTTGAGAGCTGGCGCGTTACGGAGGTCGTGTTCTGAGACCCAAGTGTCGTCGCTGGGTCCGTATCCCTCCCAACGGATCTTGAACATCCGCTGATTCCCGTCTCTCCTCGGCTTGACCGCGTGCCCCAATATCGCCTCGACGACGTATTCCTCCGTTGCCTTAAGGTAGTCGCGAGTATCCGGTAAGGTCTGACGCTCTCCTTCTTCAGGGTCCGCAGCGTGGTATTTGCGCAGGTGCTCGAGATTAAAAACGGGGTGCATCGAATAAGTGTCTGGAAGTCGCAAGCGGTAGACCACCGGGTTTATCTTCTCAAGAACCTCGAAGGGCCCGATGGTCCTCTGGACAAGCTTCTGTCCTGTTCCCTTCACGTCGACTAGTTCAAGGGAGTGGGGGTTGACGAGGACAAGATCGCCTTCCTCGATTGACTCCACGGGACGCCGGCTTTTATTGTAAGCTCGAGCTTGCCGTTCCTGCGCGAGGATGACCGCATCGCGTGCAGCCCTCCGATGACTCTCAAGCGCTTCAACGAAGTCCTCGCCCTTCTGACTGGGGAGGAACGGGCGTATCACCGGGTCACCCGTTGGGTTCAGCAAGCCCGCGCCGCCCTTCGGGCGGTACCCCATAAGCAAGAAGTTGGGGGCGTAGCCCGTGGAAGCATGGACGTTGGAGTTGTAAGCAAAGCGAATCTCCCCTAACCACTTCGCCCAGGAGGAGCGATGCGCTGCCACGTAGGCGCGTAGCATCTGCTCAATTGTGGCGTTAAGTATCTCCGTCTGCCCGTCGGTTTGAGGATGATGAGCCGAGGATAGCGCCATGACGCTGCCGTACTGCGCCACCACGGACCTCCAGAACGCAGTGGCCCACCTCTTGTCGCGGTCGGCAATGATACGTTCCGGCATCCCGTACACGTTGACGACGTGGTCCACGAAGAACTTAGCGAATCCTTCTTGGGAGAGAGTAGTATGAGTGGGGATCATGAGACCGTATCGGGTGAGTTTGTCGACGATAACTAGGATTGCGGTGAACTTCTCCTTTCCGGAGGGCGGTAGACCCGTGATTAAGTCTAAGGAGACCGTGGCGAAGGGGCGTGCCGGGACGTGAGCGGGCCTAAGGCCGCCCATCTTACGCCGGTGGTCCACCTTGATTTTCTGGCAGACGTCGCATCGGAGAGCGAATGCTTCCACATCTTTGCGTAAGGAAGGCCAGAAAAAGAGTTCGCGGACGCGTTCCAAGAATTTCCAGAAGCCGGCGTGAGCGCTCTCATGCGGGGAGTTGTGTATCCCGCGCAGGACGTCGTGGACCTTACTCCTTGGCACGCACAGCCGCGATGTCCAATCTGCGTCCACGAAATAGATAAGGCCGTCCTTCCCTCTTTGGAACCTTGAGGGCGTTAGGACCTTATCCGGGCTATGAGCTTCCTCTACTCCTTTGTCGCGGTAGTAATGGTCTTCTTGATAGCCTTGCACGAAGGACTCGATTATGGTGGGGGAAATGGATATCAGAAGATGCGCTCGTTTGTTCCAGTCGTCCCCCCTATACGTGTCCTGAGGGGGGCGAACTCCCGCGGGATAGGTCCAAGGATCCTCTTGCGAGAATGGGAGTGGGGAGTCTGCCGCGATATCTTCGCGCTCCTCCCCAGACTCCGTAGCAGCGGCCGAGTTTGCAGCGATCGTTTCGCGCTCCTCGTCCGCCTCCTTGGCCCTTTGCCTACGCGTCTGCATCGGATACGCATATTTGTCAATGACGTCTTCCCACCACCAAATCGCAAATGCAGCCTTTTGCGCCGGCGCAAATGCTCCCTTCGTTTCCGCTCGCTCTGCCGCTTCCTGTACGTCGACGTCCGGAATTATGGCTTGCAGGTCGTCTCGGACCGGAGACTCGTGCTGTGGCACCCTTGGCAGCCTTGATAGTGGGTCTACGTTGGAGTGGACCCGTCCCGGCCGGTGAATGATACGCAGCCCGGGGTACGCCGCAAATACCGCCCCCCAGGCGGCCAATCGACGGTTCGCGTTCTCGTAGACACGCGCCCATTGTAGGGCCGCGTGGTCCGTCACGAGAATGACTTGCTCGCCTTCAATGAAGGGCTGGAAGCGAACAAGTGCTTCCTTCGCTCCCAGCGCCTCACGTTCCGTAGCGCTATAATTCCGTTCGGCTGACTTGAGGCTCCGACTCCAATATGCTATCACGTGTCCAACGTCGGACCCCATACGTCCTCCTGCTGCATCTCCTGCACGTCCTTCTCCAACGTCACGAAGAGCTTTGGGACCGCGGAACCCGCCTCCCAAGCGGCTTCCAGCCTCTCGTAAGCCCCCGTGCCCTTGAGATCCCCGACTAGGATGGGCTGCACCTGCTGCAAGCTGGCGCCCAGCGCGTAATCGGAGGCGTCCGTGTACAAACGATACGGCGACC